>JAXQQM020085078.1:0-267655 GCA_034641835.2 Pinus albicaulis
ATGCTGAAAAGAAAGGGAAAAACTATGGAAACACACACAAAGGAAGCTCAACAGATCTAGGGTCAAAGGGGACAGAGATCCGGAGGATAAGGCTGCAGATAAGGGGTGCAGATCACAGCCAAGAGACAGAGGCAAGGTGGCTGGAAAAAGATTTTCGACTAAAAACGACAAGAGGTGATTTGGAGAGAAAAATTTGATTTCGATGGATGCGGAAGTGAGGTCAGAATCTGGAAAAAGAAAAGAACAGAAGCTGCGAAACCGACGGTAGAAGCAGTGAAACTCTTCCACAAAAGAAGTGGAGGTACTAAAGCCTAAGGGGCTGGGTTCCCATAGATGAGTAAGCAGATCGAGATCTTGGTCAAGGCGGGAAATTATGAGACGGAAATTTTGGAAATAAAAAAACCACTGGCCATTGCAGCCAGACGGAAAATTACGGAAAATCTTGCGGAAAAAGGCGAGGTCGCGAGGTTACGGCGATTTTGCGATTGAGTCGCAGTTACGGAGGCTAAAAGTGCGTCCGGAGTCGCGGGTTTGGGCCAAGAGTCGGCCCCCCGTTCCGGCTGTTTCGGCGGCAGATTTTTTGAAAAGTTGCCGTCTCAGTTGCGGCTGGTGTCGCTTACCTGCGCAATAGGGCCAGAAACACACAGAAGTTAGAAATTTTAAGTTTTTAGGGTTTTATGTGAGAAAAATGACATGAAAAGAGAAAAACTAAACAGCTGAAAAGAAGCCCTAGGGCCTGAAGTAGCTGGATATGCAGGAATATGAAAAACGACAGCGGTCGTAATTTAAAACCCGTGCGGAGTCGCCATTTGTTAGTATGAATTCTTCGTCGAAGTGTACGAAAAAGAACCACTTTAGCTACGCATAACTAATAGCCCTAACAACAATAATGGCTTCAAAACATCTTCAGATCTGCAATTAGTAGTTAAAGTGCTGCAAAAAACAGATCTATAAATGGAAAGACATTAAGCAGTAAAGTAAAGAGTTTGCTCCATGCATCCAATAGACAAGACAAGAACACGATTTTGAATGAATTTTTATATTACAGGGCACCTGGGAGGAAACAAGAAGGTGTATCCAGATCTCCTCAATGGGATGGGTTCTTTGTAGTCCTCAGCACTTCAGATCTAAGCTTTCTCTCTTGTAGATGTAGAAAACCCAATGTAGAAGATAGAGCTCAATGGGAGCAAAATGGTAGAAAATGAGACCAAGTGTATAGATCCAGAGTGATCTAATAGGCAACAAAAGGTGAAGAATGATGAGGAAAACCCTCCTATTTATAACAAAATATTGGGTCCTTCTAGATCTTGGTGCATGATTAAAATAATGTTAATCACATCTAGATCCACCTCTATGGAATATTTTATTATTATTTGTTGGAGGGAAAGGGTGTTTGACTTGGGTCAAATCCCCTGATTAGTGAAAAATAAATAAATAAATGATTTATTTATCTTTTTAAGGAAGTGGTTGGGATATAATCAAATAAATAATGATTTAGTTGATTAATGGTGGTTGATTTGGTCATATTTAACAAGGAATATTATTTAAATAATTATTCCTAGAAAATAATAAGATAACTATGGGTTTATCTCATTAATTTCTTTGTTTTTGGGTTAAACATGACTGGGAATAATAATTAAATTATGGTTTAATTAATTATTCCTTTTGGAGTTTCCTAATTAACATAGTGAAAGCAGTTTTACTTGGGGTAAAACTGGTCTTACATGGTGTACTTGGGTCCATCTAATGATGAAGAGTTAGATGACCAAAAAATGGTGTAACACATGTTACATTCTTTGGATGAACAAAAATAATAGGCAACTCCACCCATTGAAGAAGCATTCCTAAACTCACTATGGTATGTTGACATATTGTATGTACTTATTAATCTGAATGCTCCTCCTTCTTTGTCCAAAACAAAAGCTAGATTCTTGAAACAAAAGGCTTTAAATTTATGCATTTTAGATAGAGCTTTATATTGGAAAAATTATGTTGGCATCCTGCTTAAATGTTTACTTGAAGATTATGCAGATAGAATCATGCATGAGTTTCATGAAGGAGAGTCTGGAGGTCATCTCTACTGGAAAAACACAGGCAACAAGATCCTTAGAGTTGGTTACTATTGGCACACTCTTTTCCTTGACATACACAAGCTAGTTGCAACTTTACATAAATGCCAAATATTTGATGGTAAGAAAAACCTCCTACCCTTGCCCTTGCATCCTATCGGTGTTGAAACTCCTTTTCAACAGTGGGTTTTACATTTCATTGGTGAAATCCACCCTGCCTCATCTGCCCAACACAAGTGAATTCTCATTGCTATTGATTATTTCACCAAATGGATAGAAGCCATCCATTCAAGGAATTCCATTGATTTAGTCATCATAAAATTCCTTGAAACCAACATCTTGTCCAGATTTGGCTGTACCAAAAATATCATCACCGATAATGCTGCTGCATTTAAGTCCAAAATAATGGTGGAATTTTTCTACAAGTACCACATCACACTAGGGCACTCTACTGCTTATTACCCTCAAGCTAATGGGTTGGCTAAGTCCTCTAACAAAATTTTGGTAAACATCATCAAGAAGCTATTGGAAGAGAACAAAAAATCATGGCATAGCAAACTGGTGCATGCAATATGGGCTAATAGACTAACAACTAAGAAATCTATCAATATGTTTCCCTATCAGCTGGTTTATTGCATGGATGTTGTTTTCCCAACATCATTGGGAGTTCCAATTATGAATCTACCTCCAGAGGTGAAATCAGAAGAGAATGACATGCAAAGGAGGTTGAACCAAAACACTCATTTGCGATAGTCAAGGGAATAAGTTTACAAAAGAACACAAGCAGTGCAAGATAATATCAAGAAGATATTTGATAGAAGGACCAAAGCCAATGACTTCCAGATTGGGGACAAGGTGTTGAAATGGGATTCCAGGAGAGAATACAAAGGAAAGCATGGAAAATTTGAAAATTTATGGAAGGGTCCTTACATCATTCATTCAGTTAGAGGTAAAAATTCTTTCTTTTTACAAGAGCCAGATGGAGTAGAGTTATTTGAAGGTCCTGTCAATGGCAGGATGCTCAAGTGCTATTTTTTTCAAAATTCCTAGTTTGAAGCTTTCATTCATTGTATATAACATTGCTTGATGAAATATCATAAAAACAAAAACAAAAAATACAAGAAAAGAAGAAAAATAGGGCAAGAAAAGAATAGGTATAGCCCCATACCCAAAAAAGAGCATTACTGAAAGTGTGCAAGCCTAAATGCCACTACTAGTTGAAAAGGAAGGATATTGTTCAGTCATCTAGCCTAATCATGACTAAACATGTGTTAAATTTTTGCTGATAGGTTAGTGAAATAAGACTTGTCAAAACATTTAAGCTTGAGTTGTCAGTATATTAGATTAGGAAAGATTGTTGGTTCCCAAAGCATAAATCTGAACCAAGAAAAAAAGAGGGATGCCTAAAAAATTCTAAATCACAGCCCTCATGTTTTCTAGTTTTTTATTGTACAAAAATAATGTCTGTGTGGAGCTTGTCCAAATTCCACATCACATGGAAAATCAGATTGCTTAATCCTGGTTTGATCATGTTTTCAATTTCATGTTAGTAGGATAGAGAATAAAGTTTTTCAAACAGCTTAATCTTGACAAATAAGTAGACTAGGTAGAGAATAAGAAGAGTTCACTAGCCTAATATAAACTCTTGGAAGTGATAAGGGTACAAGTAGGATTTTTTTTATGCTTTCAAAAGAAAATAATGTCAAGGGTTTTCCAGTCCAAGTGGACCCAAAATAAGAAAAAATGTTAGGAAAAGTAGGATGGGTAGGTAGAACTCATATTGAAGCAATCATGTTTTTAGATTTTTTGAGATCATAGCTTCTAGAGAACATGAGCAAATGAAGGAAGAAGGATCTGCAAAGTTCAAGTAAGGCACTGGTCTTCAAAACTTGGAGATTCGAACTCTGAGGTCTTGGACACCTCCTGAAAGGGAGCTTCTCTCCCCAAGTGGAGCCATTGTTAGTCATCAATAATTTTTACTATCTTTAGGTGACTAAATATTGGTTCTAGATTTCTAAAAACAATATTCTTGAATATTGTGAGTTTTAGAAATCTCACTGCCTTCATTATCCTTATAGAAATTTTTTCACTATTCTACCATTTTTCCAGTCCATGGTCATCCTACCACTCCTAAAAGAGCTCCTTATGGGGTTATGCTTTCCATCTCCATCATTTTTTGGCTACCTATAACCTCAACACTTTGTTTTTCCCTTGCCTATCACTCCACTTCCCATCTGGGGTTACCAAACAGCCTGTTCTTTCCATGTTCACCAGGTTCCTCAAGTGTTAAAGGTCTCAAAACTATCTCTATAGGCTCTTTAGATAAATCAAGTACATTGGATTTTGGATCTTCAATGCATCACATTGTCAAAAAATTTGTTTTTACACCTAGAGATCTCAAACCAGATTTCAGTTGAAGACTAGGTCAAAGGACGCTCCCACTAGGTCATTAGGGTTTCATAGGTTGTAGGTTCATCATTGGTGCGTTAAGCACTACTTTTACTGTGCTGGAAGCTGGCTCAAATGTGAAGGAAATATTAGCACATGCTTGTCTAATAAAAATCAGAAAATCTCCAAAGAGGACTGCTTTATCAAGATCAAGTTTTGCAAGAGGTAAATGCGAACTTTGACACTTCTGTAGGAGTGTTAGAATGACTATCAGTAGAAAATTGGTAAGGTAAGAGGTCTGCTCCCAAATAAATACATTCACAGTAAATTAGAGGGGAAGAAATATGTTTTCAAGAAGAATCACAATTTTTTTATCTTGATTGGGCCAGCAAAGTGCCAAGCAGTGGATCAAATGCAGAAATGACCATGGAGGAGGCACACCAAGAAACCAAACATGAAAATAATTTTTTTAGAAATTATAGATAAAAAGGGGAAAAAGCTGAGGTGAACTGGAAAAAAATGAATGAACTTGAAAGGGCTATAGAGAGCTTATAAGACAACATTGATAATTTTTCTCAAGCATTCCAGACACCTAGTGTTTTAGGAATATGATCAAAGAAGTTGAAAGGGTAAGTTGGAATCCATGATGATAACAAAGGGATTCTGAAGATGTCACTTTTTGCAAAGTTTCCAATCTTATCCCAAAGAGTTTTTCATGCCAAAAATGGTCAAGAGAGGTAACTTGAGCTCCATGGTGTAGGTAAAATGATTTTCAAATTTCCAGTGTGTGGAAACATCCTAAAGAGTTACCAAGCTCAACCTATCACGCCTCAAGATTAGTAAGAAATGTGAAGCCAAGGTTTTCAGTCACATGCCTAAAACAAGATGATTTGAGCTCCAAGGTAAGAACAAAGAAGTTTTGGAGACACTGCCACTATGTAAGTTCTTGAAGTTGTCAAAAGTGAAATTAGCATGCTTTAAAGAACAAAGGGGAGAGCCACTTCAGGGTTCTCATTACACCTGCTAAGTGAAAGTGTTGAATGACATAAACAACCCAAAGAAAGTCAACCTTGTGACTCAAAAAAAATATGCAGAACAAGGAGGTAAAGAGTATCAATGAGCAAGGTTTTAATTATCATTTCAGGCACTTGCAAATAAGAAGTAGTCAATGACAGTGTTGCTATGAGAAAAACCCCTCAAAGATGTTTTAATAAGCTTACCATGACTGAATGAGAAAAAGAGATGTGTTAGGTTTCAAGGTGGAAGAAAGGGAAGTTTTTAAGGCTACTACTGTGTACAAGAATCTCAAAATTTTTCCAAGGTAAGTGTGTCATTAGCTCCAAAGGCAAAGATATAAAGAGTATTAGTAAGAGAGGTGAGCTGAGTGTTTTCAGTCACTTTCATTAAGAATTAATAGAGAAGGAAAACGGCAGGCCAAACTCCATTAATGAAGGCTAAGGGATTTGGAAAATGTGACTGCTTGATCAAGAACAAATTGTCAAAAGGAGTTTTGTCATGTCTAAATGATCAAATGATCAAATTAAACTTGATGATGTAGACAGAAGAGGTTTTGGAACTGTTGTGTGGCTGGAATCACCAAGGCGTCAAAATGAATTTTTCCTCAGGGAGCCAAAGGAGAATATGGTTCATCACTTCAGTCACCTGTAACAAAGGTCAAAAGAGAATTAGTAAGAAGCGATTTTTTGAGTCATTTAGGGAAAGTATACCAGGCGCTGCGCGTTCAGGACCATGTTGTGCACCTGGAAAGTAGCGTTGCGCACCTTGTCGTTTCCCCCTTGTAAATTTACTCTGCATTGCGCACCTGGAGGAACGCGCTGTGTGCCTGGAAATGCATTGTGTGTTTACCCAGTAGACCCGACAGGCCCGACAGAATGACTTTGGTGTTGCGCGCCCGACACATAGAAGTGCCTCTTGCCCGACCCTGCTCGCCCGTGACCTGTGCACTGCGCATTTGGCCAGGAGGGCCTCCACACCTACAAACCCTCAAATCAGCTAAAGAAACACCTCTAAGTTTCCATCAAGGTCTTCTAAAACATTTCTTAGTGGTAAGTAGATGTCCTACTTCATCTCCAAGCATATTTGATGGTTTAAAAATTGGAAACCCTAAGGTAAAAAGCTAAGTTTCATGCTAAAAAATACCATTGTTTAAGGCAATCCTCCATCTGCATAATGAGAACACACTGAGGGTTGCCTTATTGAAATATTTCTCATTTATCTAGGGTTGTACACCCACCCTCTCCATCCACTCATAAACTCTGGCCCTTACACCACAAGCAGATTAAGAAACTCATTACCCTCATTCTTATCCATTTGCCATCAATGCAAGGTGCCAGAACATATATTTAAACAAAGCAGCAAGGGTGGTCATTAGTTTTTTTGCCTCTCCCTCATAGTCATATACCTTTACCCTCAATCACTCATCCCTCACTTGTAAAAGCTACCTCTTTACCACCATTCCATTACCTTTACATATGAGTTTCCTAAGCAGAGCTAGGGTTTTGAAAGCAACAGTGATCAAAATGTCAAGGGAGGTTGACAGTGATAGTGGTGAGGAAGTCCAAGTGCCAAGGAGGCCTCAACATAGAGGTGGGAGGATTAAGAGGTTTGAACCACTAAACACAATTGAGCTTAATGCATCTCCCCTAATTGTCTCATGATTCCAAAATGTGGGCTGCTCTCAATTTTGAGAAAGTAAAGTAGGTGAAAAATCACCTCGAGCTGACTAGGCTCTTCATCCTTAACCTACATGTGAAACAAGTCAATATTGTAGGGGTAAATTTTGAGCTATCATCAGATTCCATTGCTATTGCCACTGGGATACCTAGTGTTGGTTAAAAGTGGTTCAAACAGGCCAATTTAGACATAATCCACTATGAGTCATTGCTCAAATGCAGATACAAAGACTAGAATAAATCCATATTTCCTTTCTCACATTTTCTTGAGAGGTATGCACCCATGATGAGATTCATCATGAAATATTTCACATGTGAAGGAATATTCTCTAGGCTTTACTCCCATCACATCAGATTTCTCATGCACTTTACTAGGGTTAAGATGGTGCATTTTCCCTACTACCTCTAGAGGAGTATTGAAAAAATGTCCTATATTGTATAAAAGAGAGATATCTCTCAATAGATGCAAAGATTATTTCATCACTCTTCGATCAAAATTGTTGTGATGCATCAATTGCAGCAAAAGGGTATTCCATGGGAGGTTTTCATTTCCCATGAAGTGTTCGCCAACCCACAACATCACCCTCAACAAAACATGCCTTCATCATCTCATCCTCCTGTCCTTACTCCTCCATAATCTCCTGATGAGCATGTTTCACCATCTACACATATACCTTCACCTTAAGACAACCCTCCTTCCCCACCCTCTCCTAATGCATCAGACAATGAGGGAAGTGACAATGAGAATTCAAGTGACCATGAAGGAGAGGGTAATGATCAATCAAGAAGTGAAGTAGAAGAAAATTAAGAGGCAGAGGTTAGTGATGAGGCAGAAAAAATGAAAACTAAATGCAATGATGATGTTGGCAACAAAGAGGAAAACAGTGAGGAGTCAAACAAAGAAAAATCAGCTAGTGAAGAAGATGAGGGCAGTGCAGAAGGAAGTGAAGACAAAAATGAAGAAAGTAGCAAAGAAGACATGGAGGTAGATGTCAATAAAGATTAGGAAAATGATGAAGAAAGCAACTGAAGTGATGATTATGATGATGTTGACAATGGCTCACAGAACCAAGATGACAGTGACACTAATGATAGTGACAGTATTGACAGAGATGAGGCAGAAAATGTTAGTGAAGAAGAGGCCACTGAGTCTGAAAGCAGTGAGCCTAATGATAGTAGTAAAGAGCACAATCAATATCACAACATTGAAGCACATAGCATGGAAGAGGAAGGAAATGAAGATGCAGATATCATTGCTGATGAAGGAAATGCAGAAACCAATGGTGAAGCACCTAGAAGTGAAAACAATGAAGATGAGGCTGATATAAATCATGCCAATATCAGTGATAAGGACAGCCCACAAGTCAGTGAGAAAAATGAAGGTGCAGAAAACAATGAAGAGGAAGAGGAAAACAGTGAAGAAAATAGCAGTGCAGAAATCAGTGAGGAAGAGAGCACCAATCATGATGGGAATGATATCAGTGGAGATGATGATAATGATGATGATGATGTTGACATTGATAATGACAGCAAGAATATTAGTGATGAAGCATAAATCATGGGGACAGATGATAGCAGCCATGAGATCAGCCATGAAAGCCATAAGGACAGCAAGGATATCAATGATAATGACAGTCATGATGGCAGAAACGAGGAAGGCACCAAAATGAGAAAAATTGAACCTTTTTCTTTGACTTGAAAAAGAGGAAGTAGGCATGTGTTTGCTGGCTATAAAAGGCAAGGGGCCATGCCTTTCACTTCAATCAAGAAACTGGACAAAGGTAAAGAGAAGGTCATAGAGGAAAAGGAAGAATACCAACATGAGACTGAGCGGGAATTTAAACTCATTCATGTTGAAAGTAATGATGAGAATGAGGCAAGGGTCTCAAGAATGCTGCTCAAGGGAAAGTACGCCCAAATCAAATATTTTCAAGCCAACCTAGCTAGGGCTAGGAATTCCATCCACTATTATCAAACTAAAAATAAGAATTTGGAGGCACAAAGGCCATTTATGAGGTTAGGGAAATCATAACCTGGAAAGAGGTTGAAAGGACCAAGGTTAGGCTTGATCATGTCTTGGGTGTTTTTGATGAGAGTGAAGATGAAGAAGGGCATCTGTCTAGAAGAAGGCCAAGAACAATGGGCTTGAGGAAGGCCTTAGCCAAGGAGAGGGAGTGAGAAACAACATTGGCAGAGAAACTCACTCCCAGTAAGCTTCTTTCCATGGAAATAGAGTATGATCGGGAGCATTGGTTAGATAGGGCTAATACACACTTGGAATATCAGCTAGAGAAGACACAAAGGGAGCTTGGCCTTCAGAAGAAGATGGCCAAGCACTATGCCTTGAGAAATCAAATTGAAAGGGCCAAGCTCTAAAGAGTCCTTGAAAAAATCCAATCTCTCAAGAAGGCCAAAGTCAAGGAAAATCTTGAAATCATTGCTGATGTTTCTCTACAGGCATCCCAAATCCCATGAAGAAGATAATTGCAAATTTTGGCAAGTTTTGACAATTTTGGTTTTTGACTGATTTTGAGGGCCAAGGGCGCATCATCCTTCGTGCTGCAATTTTTGTAAAGGCATCCATTGAAGGTAAAATTTAAATTTTTGGGCTCCTTGGGCCAAGTAAATCACACTCACCAAGTTTTAGCTAATTTGGCGCAAACCTGGTCCTCCAAAAGAGCCAAAAAGATGCAAAATTATACCTTTTTTCCTTGTTTTCAGGGTTGGCACTACACTCTTACAAGCCTTGGGAGTTTTGGTTTTTGAATAGGTTAATGGAGTCTAATAAAAAAACCAAGGGGATTTTTGGAAATTCAACTTACAGGCATTAGGGGAATTTTGAGGTCTAAAATGGGCCTCCTAAGAAAAATGTACAACAAAATTAAACTTTATAACAACCAATAGGATTCAAGATGATGATGTCAACCATGGGGGATGATTTACCATTTTTTAAATAAAAGGGTAAAAATATTAAAAAATAATAAAATAATAAAACTACATTTTCAACTCGTATTTTCAACTTATCTCCCAAACTTTTAACTCACATTTCGAGTGGGAGTACTCGTTGGATGCAAACTTTAATTCCTCATCCAAGGATTACCCATGTTGCATACTTTTAATGAACCCTGCTACATGAAAAATGGGAAATACATAAAGAAACGTGATTACAATCACGTTTTTTACGTATTTATCATTTTTCGTGTAGTAGGACCCATAAAAAGTATGCAACATGGGTACTCCTTGGATGAGGAATTAAATTTCTCATCCAACAAGTACTCCCGCTCGAAATTTGAGTAAAAAAATTGGGAGATAAGATGAAAATATGAGTTGAAAAAGTAGTTTTTTCATTTTTCCCTCTAAAATTTGATGATGTCATCAAATCTTATTTGATTTTTTCCACTATTATTTTATAATTTCCTTAGGAGGCCCATTTTAGACCTCAAAATTCCCCTAATTCTTTCCAATGAGCCATCAAGGAGCTCATTCCGACATCGGGAAGGCCTTCAAAATCTAGCTGCAAGGTGACCCAGTTTTCCAGTGTAGGCGTTACACCCTTGGACCTCACTGTTGCGCCCTTATGTGCAAAAGTGAACAAAAGACACTAATTTATGGAAAATAGATATTTTATAGTTTTTTATGCAAATCACTCCAAATTTAGGTGTTAGAAGTTATTTTGCATTTATTTCATTAGATATTTTATGCCTTGGGCATTGCATGGTCTCTTTGGACATAAATGGTATTCATGAGTATTTATGACATTTTAGAAACCCTATTTAGGGTTTTAGTCCTCTTTTATTTTTAAATACAACATTGAGGCCTCATTGTACATGTTGGATATTTTTTTGAGCATAATACGAGATAGACTTGGATTTTATTGGTGAAATTGGTTTTGGTGACTTGTGATGGCTTTGGACTGTGCATCCATGGATTGAGCACACTCTTAGGATTCATAAAGCTTGGTTAGATGGTGATGTATTCCACCTTTTCCTTTGTTTTCTTTAGTTTCATTATGTTCATGTTTTATTTGATCAAAAGACAGAAATAGAGAATAGGACTTGCTTCTTGCCACCCTACTTCTACCTGCCTCCTTTGATTTCTACGTTTTCCTCCCTTAACTTTAGCTAAAGAATTCTTAAATGCTCTTTGGTTATTACTAAAATGTTATGTTAAATGTCTATTTTTTTGCAAGGAATGTTCGGAGAATCCTTAATTGCTCTCTATATTTACTTATCTACTGTTCGAGGTTTTCTTAGTACTATTTGATTGAAGAATCCTTTATTTCTCTTCATGTTTTTCTATACTATCATACTGAAAGCTTTTTCCATGTTCATAGTATGTTAAAGGATCCTTGATTGCCCCTTAACTTGCTGAATTCAGAACTCTATGTTCATTTCACCCACACAAAAGCTACTTAGATCCATTTGGCCTTGTTAAATTGCCCTAGGAGACACCCTTGATCTGTTTTCGCACTCTTCAAAACCTTTGCAGATTCCATAGCCAAATGGATTGATTCTCTCTTATTATACCTATTCTCCTTGACAACCTATCCAACCAAAAAAAAAAAAAGGAAAACCACAATCCCTATAACTAGCCTAAAATCAAATCCCTAAAAATCTATCAGGTTACATCCTTTACACAAACATAGAGAGAGCCATCTCTGAGTCCACAAAGGCTAGGTCCTAGGACTCCAAAGACTGGTTTTATGTGACCCCTGTGCATTTGGTCTTGCCAATATAACAAATTATGGGGACCTAACACACAAACTTCATCTAGGCTTGTAGGGTTAAACATGAGGATAGTATGTCCTAGTTCGGTATTTAAGCCTCCTATATACTTGAACAAAGTGTCTTGGCTTTGCAAACCTACTCATAATAAAAGAGCTCTTCTCCTAAATTCTTGAGCATACACTTGTACATTTTCTCCTGTCAATTTTAAAAAAAAATTACAGTCCATTATAGCTTTCTGCATGTGATCTAATGGATAAAAATGTTGTTTTATTGCAGTAATGAAATCAATCCATGATAGAATAATCTTACCATGGTTCTTGATCTCCTCCTTTGTCTTGGATTCCCACCAAACAAGAGTTGCACCTTCCATCCTCAATGAAGCTAGTTGGATTTTGGTATCATCATCATGAAAATTTTGGATTCTCAAATATAACTCCAATTTTCTAATCCAATTATCTAGCTTTTTTGAATTAACTTCACCATTAAACATTGGCAATTCAAGCTTAACATCAAGTTTTAGAAAAGGAATTTTATCAGTGTTCTTTGAATTGTATGGCTGATGTACTGAAGATGAAGTAGAGGATGATGACGATGAAGATGAGGGTGATGATGGTGACTTTCCACTGTCTCCATTTCCTCCATTACCCTTCTCTGATTTATCTTCATCATTGTGGCCTCCTGATGATCCCTATCCTTCCTTGTGAATTTTGGATCTTTCTTCTTCTAGTTTCTCATTCCTTTCTTGATAAAGGTATCTCACCATTTTAGTTAAGTCAAGAAATTCTTTTCTGTACATTCTTTATTCTTCTTTGGGATCCATCTCTTCATGGATTTCTCCTTCTCCTAGAATCATGCTTAATGTTGCTTCTGCTTCTTTTGGAGGTGAGCTAGGTGGTGGAGAATGTGGAAATATTTCCCTCCTTTGTTGTGGCTCACTTTGAGAACCTCTTGGTTCCACCAATTTGCCTTCTCCTTTCTCAAGATTGAGCTTAGTAAGCATGAAAACTCTTGCAAACAGTTAACAAATATTTTCACATAAAAACACCAGAGATTAAACTCTAGCTTTGATACCAATCTAATCTGAAAGGAGTGTATTAGTTTTGTTGTGCTAAGTGTCCTTTTAGTAACAAAAACATGTATAATTTGTCTCCATTTGTTTGCTTAAGAAATGAGTGTTTTAACCATGAAAAATAGTTGAATTAGTGAACTTTAAGCATGAAAATAAGCCTTTAAAACACTAAACAACAGTGTACAATAGAGAAATACAATCACACATAAGTCTTACATAGTAGGCATGATGAAGTAGTTCACCCCTCCTGGGCTACATCTGTTGGTCCAACTCCCAATGACATGTCCATATTTGTCATTATGCTCAAAATTATTAATTACATGTGTTTAATCACCTCTAATGGTTTTTTTCTCTATACCAATGGCTCCAGCATGCTCAAATTAGTCTAGGTAGACTCTTTTTTCATCCAAATTGGTCGAAAATTGACCTCACAATGCATTTTTCCCAATGTCAACTAGAAAAGCTCCACTAAAAGTGGAGACAGGCACTTAACTGGAGTTAATTTTAATAAAAATACCTAAATATAGGGTGCCAATCCAACTTCCACTGGAAATACCATTAGGTTTGGCATAAAAAAGTTTGGGGCGGGGTGGTCACATACCGAGCCCCCACCATTATCTCCACGGTCTAACGGTTTGAACTTTGCAAATGGTGGACGAACTCATAGTTTACGGTTTTTCAAACCATTTGAACTGACTGTCGTTTCAATTCCATGTTCACCATGCATGTGATGGCTTTGATCCTACCCAAGTTTATGTTTAATACAACCATCGGGTTACATAACGTTTAATTTCATGGTAATGACGTGTGACCACAAATTTTGAGGCCAATTACGGTTAATGTTGCGGGTTAAGTTTTTTATGTGGCAGTGTTACCATGGTAACATGTGCACTGAAATGTTGGGGATGCCAGCGGGTTGGGACCGCTAGCGGTCCCCTCCTTCAACCTCCAAATCATTAAACAATATATGAAACCGGGACACATAAGGGTTAAGATATAAACGGTAGGCAGATTGGTGGGAAGTCTTCGTGGGCAGGCCGGACGTCACGGGGTCAACCCACCCCCCGCCCACCGGCTCCATAAGTGCCTGCTAACCTCACGAGGGACACGTGGTGGCCTACGGAGCTTTGTCTCTTCGTAGTAGATGAAAATAAAACCATCCAATGGGCAGAAACATTCCTTTGTACCATAATATCAACGACCCACAACATGCCACATGGCACAATCCTGTTGGAAGTGAGAAAAGGGAATATTATATAGACTATGCTTGCTAACTGTACCTACATGCTGACTGGGAAACCAGTCACAAAATTTTTGTTGTTTGGGAAAACAAACAAAACGTGATATCTTCTTCCTACGACATCGGTTTTTCAAACTGTTTACGGCACAGGAATCGAAATGACGATACCTTTCCAGTCACTCAGGTTTGGTCCTGTTTCAAGCACTTTCATTTTTTATCATAACACATGATCTCTTGATCAAAAATCTTCTCCAAACCCCTCAAAAGTTTACTTAAAGTCAAGCTTTCCAAAAGTGTATACAACCTCCTGTAACAGCTGTAATTTGGTCACTTCTCTCAAATACTAACACTGGTACATAAACTAAAGATCATTTTTTTTCCTTGTTTCATGATGGAACAAAACCTATGTCACTTTTGTCTAATTCATCTTCCTTACTTCAGAAACTAATTTTGAAGTAGAATGGTCCCTTTGTGTAATGTAAACCCTAGGCAAGCCACATCTTCGAAAGTCGAAGCAATGATATTTTGGAATTTTGTGGCTTCATACCTCATAATATGACCTTATTTATGCTTCTTCTCCTCATTGGTCTCTAAATTTATAGTAAACCCTAGCTCACTAGAAGGGGAAATTAGTGTTTAGTGTAGGGGAAAATAGGGGATTTTGGGAAGCTTTAGAAATGGAGGGGGATGAAAGGGTTAGAGGGAATTTAAATTATTTGGAAAATTTATAGGGGTAGGGATATATGTTAGAGAGTAGTAGAGTAGCTTCTTAATGTGAAAGGAGTGGAGATCATTTATCATTAATGAGATAGATCATGGAGGTTGAAGAAGTCAACTAAGATCATGGAAGGAATCAAATGTAAGATCATAGAGCATTCATGATGAGATGATGGAGGAAGTGGTGCATTAATGCACAAGTGATGGAGAGGGTGAACCTTACATGCATACATGATGGAGATCAGGGAGAGACTACGCAGTCGACATGGAGACCTATCTCTACATGTACAACACAGTTATGAGGTGGGAAAGGGCATGGGAAGGTTCACAAACTATATAATGAAGATGAAGGAAACATTAGAGGCAAGCTTTATATTATTGATTTTTGATATGTTTAGATTTGGGTTTGTCATTTGACATTCCAAGCATGCTTATGATGTTTAGCTAAGTCTGCAGTGATGTTTAGCACAGGGTATTTCCGAGCGAAAATCCCACCCTTACCCATGGGGAAATTTGAGTGCCTACTATGGGAAGGTTTTTTGTTGAGCTACATTCATCATTAGGTATTGGTTCCATATTCTTCCAAATTTATGTAGCCCACTTAGCTTTAGAAATAATGCATTTCTGCATCAAGGTTTGAGAGGAGGAGGTTGTCCTTCAATATTTTAGCTGAGGAACTAGTGAAGGGTTCATCCTTTCACATTGTGCTTCAATATCAGCCTTCTAGTGCTTCGGATCTATATTAGGCATCAGACCATCCCTCATAAATCTCCCAACAATAGCAATTCCATCAGGTATTTCATAGTCGAGTCTTGGAGATCCAAGGGAGAAGGGAAGTTTCTAGTATTTCAGCTAGAAATACTTGGAGGGACCATTCCCTCACTTGTATATCATTGGATCCATTAGTAATGAGCTTAATAGCCACATTTTGTAGCAGGAAGCAGCCTCTCCTTCCTATGAAGTGTAGTTTATCCATCTGTTGTGTTTACAATAGCTGAATCTTGAAGGAGGAGGAAGAAGACGTAAGATCTAAAGCTTCTAGCTTGGAGATATGAAGAAGGGATCAACCCTTCTTGCTTAGATCTAGTTGCACATCATATGATAAGATATAGATTTAGATCTGCATAACCCAGTAGTCAATGGATCAAACCCTAGCAGAGTGAATTTCCAATCTCATAGATCTGGAATTTCCTTTCTGGGTTATCTTGGGTTTCCATCATAGTGCCTAGATCTTGAATCTTGGCATCATCAGAGCACCAAAGCTCCATAGATCTGCATTTCCCTTTCATCCGATAGTCACATGTTCATCATTTTTTGAAGGGACAATGCAGTATTACTTCCTGCAACTCTCGAGTTACGTAGTGCTTGTTGTGGCATGGTTTCAGGGTCATTCTAAGACATCTCTTTGGCTAGATTTCCTTTATTTTGTACACTTTTGTAACTATATCATATCCTATGAATAAAATTGCTCATCTATTCTATGTATATATTTTTTTATCATAATTTTACATGTACATTTTATGTGTTACAAATATTGTGTTTGTGTATCAGTACATTATTCCATTTTGGGATATTACAGTGGTATCAAAGCATGATCTTTGGCTCAACTTGTGGACATTATTGACATCATAAGAAAAATACATAGTAGAGATCTATTATGGAGGGATTAAGTTTCCCCTTGTATTACTTTAGAGCTATGAATGATCCCTCCAAATAGATCAATGAAACAAGGAGATAAAGGAAAAGAGAAACCTCAAGAAGGTTTCAGAATGAAGAAGGTCCCGGTACTTCTTATTAGCAACAAAGAAGACTAGAGAAGAAAGGAGCTTCACATTATTCCAATAAATCAACTTTATTTGATGAGAAAGAGGACTAGTCTGAATATGTAGAAGACTTTGGGCATGACACCCTAAGTAAATATCTTTCTGAGTACAAGTCACAGCCAAGAGCATTGAAGGATAATCTCTCTCTCCAGCAGTTTTTACAACTCAAAGAAGAGAGGAGATACAGAAGCAACAATAGAAGAAAGAGACATAGATTATTCTCAGCTAAATTTGATGGATATTCCACAAGCACATTAATATCTTGGAGGGAAGAATTGGCTACCTTATTTCCAAAATATCCTATATCAGAAAGAGACGTTGTGGAGTTTCTAGTGACACACCTAGAAGCTGAAGCAAGAGATTGGTGGTTCAGTCACTTTCCCCATATGAAAGTGTATTCTTATGGAGATTTTATTCTAAGACTAAAGAAGAGGTATGGGAGAAATAAATCAGAGACATCTCTTATAGTGACATCTCCCATCATCAAGGAGATAGTGCATGAAGATCCCAAGGAAGATGTCCTCATTATCCCTCAAGACGACGAGCCTCTACCACCACTAGCTGTAGATGTGCTTACATCAAGAGGAGGATAAATTGCATATTTCCAAGATGGTCTTGAGTTCTTGACTTTTGTATTCCCATGCATTGTTGATGAGATGCATGATGAGGAAGAGACAGATACCAACGTTGGTATAGTTGTATAAATGTAACCATCATCACTACCAGCAGTTGGAGACACCATTGTCCCGATTGGAGGAACTCTTGTGGTTTTGCAAGAGGTTCCCACACATCAGTTGATCCAAGTTATGCAACCAATTTAACCTCATATTTTTTCAGTACGTATTATTGAAACTTATGGGGACATGCCATCAGGGAAAGAGAATAACAAAGGATTAGAGCACCTTGCTGATTTGGAGCAGTAAATTATCACTGTAGAGAGGACCCTTGATTTGATCAAGGAGAAGATGTATTGCTATCCCAGTTTGTCATGGTTAAGCTATACCCAACACTTTGTGTTAAAATGTGGAGTTGTAGAAGATGGGAGGGGCACAGTCCTATTCAGTACAGTGCCAGACTTTGAGTTTATCATTGTATGTGGCCATGAGACAGCACATGTTTCACCTTGCAAATCTACAACATTTTTAGTGAGCAGAAGTTAGAATAAGAGGACCCATTCCTTATGGGAGCAATCCAATGGTAGATTCACTCATGAAGTCATGGAGAAGAAGATCATAGATGGTATACATATTGAGATGGGAAATATTTTCCCTTTCAATATTACTTTCTCAATGAGCATCTCACAGCTCAAAGAGAAACTTCTACGTGCAACAGATTCATAACCTTATTGGTTTTGGAGGGCCATTGATGAGAAGAGGATCTCATGGAGAGACCTCAATGGAGGTGCACTTAAACATTTGATGGAGTGCAAAGCTATTCACATGGAGGATGTTAGTATTAAATAATGGGAGGATACCAAGATTGAGCTTGGCATGATTCATTCATCCACATTGGGATGACTGGATCCGTATCCTACCTTCCTACAGATCTATGATACTGGGCAACAAGAAGCATGGTTGTTCTAGTTTCTTTTGGGTGAGTATGGATACTATCCAACATCTCACATTTCTAGGATCCATGCCATGTATATCACTGATGACATGTATCATTAGGAGGCATGGCTGCGCTGGTTATTGATGAGAGAGTTTGGACATCACATGATATATATTATGTCCTTGTATTTACTTTTGTTCGGGATATGTCTCATGTATTTGCATTTATTTCTATTTGGGATATATCTCATGTTCATGTATGTACTTGGGTTTGGGAGAAAGCATAACTCTCACATTATGTGGCATAAGGGAGCTTGGTTGTATTATTCTGATCATACATTTCACATGTCCATTACTATGTTGTTGCTCCATGACTTCCATCATGATGATGTAAGGAGGCAGCAAGAATCCTTGCTGCTTTGGTTACTATTGGAAGAGTGTGGGTTGATTTCTTCCCATACATTGCATGATGATGATAGAGGAAGGAAACATGATGTCTTACAACATTGGCTTCTATTGAGGGATTATAGTCATTGTACATGGTATGATGATGATGTGATGGGGCATCAAGATAACTTACTACGGTGGCTTCTCTTGTGATAATATGGCCACTATATTTAGTACAATGATAATGTGGTGTGGAAGCTAAAGTAATTGCAACGGTGGATTCTGTTGAGAGAGTATGCATTTATATTGATGCGTATTTGGCATTGAAACAAGAAGCATTATTGTGGTGGCTTCTTTTGAGATAGTATGGCTCTCTTACTTGTTTTCATGATGATATAACATGGCAGCAGGAGGCTTTACTGCGTTGGTGGTTATTGGGAGAATATGGTTTGAAATTATTCATGTTCATCCATATGTGTCTACTTCATGTTTTCACTATGTTGATGTTATGTTTGATTCCTACATGCCCAACATGGATAATGATGAGGGCATTGATATATGCAATCTACTCTATGTATCATGGGTTGGAGAGATAGTTCATGAGTTGGGACTTTCCCCTTTTGGAATGAACCACTTAATTTTATGTATCTCATGTGTAGAGGAGATCTTTGGTCATCATATGGTTGCCATTCGGAGATTCATTGATGAGGATGGGTATCTAACTTTTTAGTTGGAGGCCATTATAGACATTCTAGAGAGGCAACTTTGGAGTTGTACATGCATGACACATTGTGAAAGATGGGGAGTCTTTCCACATGAGGATGCCATTTGGAGGGAGGATGTTTGCTGTAGCATCCAATTTTGCAATTTCTTGAGGACAAGCAACATTTTTCCAGGGGAGGACTATAATATTCCCAATTTTTCACAAGATAATTGGAATATTAAAGTTCTTAATTTTCATAATTAATTAAGTAAATAAGGGGTTGGAGGGACCCACAAACCCCATATATGAATAAAATCCTCTTTTGATGTGTGTATGTGGATATTTTAGATATAGATCTACATTATGGAGTAGTCGAGCAGCTTCTTAATGTGAAAGTAGTGGAGATCATGTCTCATTAATGAGATAGATCATGGAGGTTGAAGCAGTCAACTAATATCATGGAAGAAATCAAATGTAATATCATAGAGCATTTATTATGAGATGATGGAGGGATATTATTATTAATTCACACATGATGGATAGGGTGATCATTACATGCATACATGATGGAGATTGTGGAGAGACAATGCAGTCAACATGGAGACCCATGTCCACATGTACAACGCGGTTATGAGGTGGGCCAAGGCATGGGAAGGTTTACAAACTATATAGTGAAGATGAAGGCAACCTTAGAGGCATGCTTTAGATTATTTATTTTTGATCTGTTTAGATATGGATTTTTCATTTGAAATTCCAAGCATGCTTATGCTATTTAGCTAAGTCTGCAGTGTTGTTTAGCATAAGGTGTTTCCGAGTGGAAATCCCACCCTTATCTACGGGGGACTTTGAGTGCCTATTTTGGGAATTTTTTCTGTTGAGATACATTCATCATCAGGCATTGGTGCCATATTTTTCCTACTTTTTTCAACCCAATTATCTTCAGAAATAATACATTTCTGCATCACTGTTTGAGAGGAGGAGGTTGTCTTTCAGTATTTCAGCTGAGCAACCAGTGAAGGTTTCATCCTTTCACTTTGTGCTTCAAGATCAGAGTTCTAGTGCCTCAGATTTATATCAGGCATCAGGACATCCATCATACATCTCCCAGCAGTAGAAATTCCATTAGGGATTACGCAGTCCAGTCTTGCAACTATAAGGGAGAAGGGAAGTCTCTAGTATTTCAGCTACAAATCCTTGGAAGGACCATTCCCTCACTTGTATATCATTGGATCCATCAATATTGAGCATCATAGCAACATTTTGTAGCATGCAGTAGCCTCTCCTTCCTATACAACGTATTTAATCTAGCTGTTGTGTTTATAGCAGATGCATCCTGAAGGAGGAGGAAGAAGAAGCAATATATCAAGCTTCTAGCTTAGAGATCTGAAGAAGGGATCAACCCCTATTGCTTGGATCTGGTTTTACATCATATTTCATCCATCATATGATTAGATTTATCTTTAGATCTGCATAACCCAGCAGTCAATGGATCAAACCCTAAGAGAGTGAATTTCCAATCTCATAGATTTGGAATTTCCTTTTTGGGTTATCTTGGGTTTCCATCATAGTGCCCAAATCTTGAATCTTGGCATCATCAGAACTCCAAATATCCATAGATATGCATTTCCCTTTCAGCCAGTAGTCACATGTTCACCATATGCTGAAGGGACAACGCATTATTGCTTCCTGCAACTCTCCAGTTATGTAGTGCATGTTGTGGCATGCTTTGAGGGTCATTATAGGCCATCTCTTCAGCTAGAGTATCTTTATTTTGTACACTTTTGTAAATGAATCATATCCTATGAATAAAATGTCTAATATATTTTTTGTATATCTGTGCTGATCATAATTTTACATGTACATTTTTTGTGTTATAAATATTGTGTTTCTGTATCAATGCATTATTCCATTTTGGGATATTACGGCTTGTGTACTGTAGCTTAGAATTTTTTTTTTAGATATTGACATCTTTCTAAAGATCAAAATTCACTTAGAAGATATTTATTGATCACTTTCCCCTATTAATACTCCTCAAATGATGATTTTGATGGTGAAATGACCTATTTCCATGATTTTTACCATATGGCCTAATGATGACACTACATGGAAGGATGAGCTAGATGGTGAAAAAAATGACCAAGACAATTTTACATGAAAGTAATGACATGACCGTGATGATTTTTATTAACAATGAGACTGAAAGGAGTAGTAATGACCTATCTATCCTCACCAATGATAAAATTTATATTTGAAGACCTACTGAAACTATAAAAATTTACCCAATGACCCTATCAACCATATGAAATAGCTTAATTTGATCACTGGTGACTGACAGGACTGACATACACTAACATTGGCTCCAGCTAGGGATGGAAGCTCCTTAGGAGTTGTTAAGAAGACCGTAGACCAAGTAGCCTCAATCATTGGGCATGAAGTCAAAAATAAAAAGCAAGAATCGAAATTGAAACAACTGGGGAAACTAAAATGACTTGACAAATTGAAATGACTTGAAAAACTGAAACTCACTAATAACTAAACTTATTTATGGCAGCAGACCATCGTGATTTGAGGGCTTCAAATCTTGATGATAAATACCCGCTTGTTGAAGATATATATACAATCATGTGAAATGATCCCTCCAGTGTAACCAATCCAACAAATGGCTAATTACTAGAATCACGCTCACACTTTCCATGAGGAGGCAGAAAAAAAAAAAAAAAACTAGGTAACTCCAAGTATCCGCTGAAAATATGCTTTACATCCATAAATACCAGAAAATTCATCTCCCTTGTTTCTTGTAGCAAATCAGTAAAAGGATACTCAAAAATATAAAATGTTACCTATCTTGAAACTCAATAGAAATACAAGCACTCCTTTTATTTTCTGATCCTAGAAGAAGATCATTGTGTGCAAGAGGCTTTAAGAGAAACTCTTCTTTATTGCAGCTCTCCTCTTCATAATCTGCTTGTAATTTTTTATGTTTATTATTTTCCATAATGTCTAGATATCTTTTTTCATTGATTTGATCAGAAAACTCATCTTTGTATTCACAAACCTAATCTTGAAATAAAGACCCAAAGAAGTAACAGTCTAAAAAAATAAAATGAACAACCCTCTTCATACCTTTTTTGGTGATTGGGTAGCTGCTAAATTATAGAGGTCGATTCTTGGGGTTTAGTATCCTTTGGAGAATTTTGATTCTTCGGGCTCAAAGTGATAATAGCATTTATGTTTCTCAAATTATGTTTCATTTCCACTGAGCTGAGTGCATTCTGGAAACCTCTCTAATAATATTTCATATTTGTTGCTAACATTTCATCAATCTCGAGAGAGAAAACCCGTATTTAATTAGTATTGAACTCAGAATATGGAATATGATTATCATTATTGAAATCCTTCTCAATTTCATTTACAGTCAAAGGATAAACATCTACTGGCCAAGAATTTTCATAACTGATTTCCGACCTTTCATCTTGATGCAGATAAAACTCAAAGAAATCCTCTTCAATCTACAATCATTAAATCCTCATCATCAATATCAAACTCTATGAATTGAAAAATGTTCTCAAACTTTCCATAGAAATTCTCTATCAAAAATAAGGAAGGATAATGTTGCTTATAACTGTCACAAAATGCTACATGAAAATCTTTAAGTAAATATAGACTAGCAGTAGGAAATCCCTGAAACCATGACTTGGCATCATTCTCTACGGATTTCATGAACATATTCATCAAAAATTCCTCAAGAAACCAAAAACCTAGCATATGTATATGCATATGAAATTTAATCAAATTTATAACAACATTTTCATATTTTTCATTTCTAAACCTAGACAGATATGTTTTCCAATCTATGCGAGGTAGTCAATTCGAAAAACCCCAAATAAGAGATTGATTCATAGGAGAATACCTTCTAGCAATTGAATCCATCTTGAAGATAGTTAAGTCACCAAGAATTTCTTCAAGCTACCGGTTACTGAATAGTGGAGTTTCCATGCAAATTCCAAACTTTTGGATTCTTTGACACTAGAGTCGCCAGATGAAAGATGCACAACCTCCTTGTGTCTGACCATTTTTTAGCATCAGAAATCAGGACTAATCATTGTCATTACTTCCCAGGGAATATTAATCCTTCGTTCCTTGGTATCGATGCCAAAAATGATATACTCCCCAATGTCCCAAGGCTGAGAATGGAAATCAACAAAGGTAACCTCAAACCACTTGGGATTTGGTACTAGCCCTACCAAACGAAAGAGGGCTCTCTCTGTGATCTTGAAACCAAAATATGACTGAATAAAGTTAAATATATTAGGATAGGTATGAGCTCTAGGGTTTTGAAAATTTAGGGGTTTTTCTCGATCAAGAGGAGAGGCAAAGGAAAGTAGGTCAGATCTGAAAGATTACAGTTGCAGGGATACAAAGGGGCATGGTAGATATGTTCAATGACACTTAAGGGATTTTCAATTGTAGTGTAGGGTGGAAAAGCGAAGGCTCAAAATGAGCATGACAAGAATGAATTCATTTATCAGAAGATGACTAACATAAACATGAAATTTCTACCAAAACAGAGCATGAGCATAAAGAATTATGTTTAACATATTATAGGAATATCACTAAAAAAAATAGATATGGAAAGAACATGAATCAAGCTTTCATAAAAGTGAGTTATAGTATAAAAACTATGCCACAAAATTATACCACATGAATAGGTCTATATTAGTTGCAACTGAACTTGTATTTCTAAAAATATCAATTGTACACAAGACTCCAAGCCTTCTACTCACTAATGTCCAACCTTGATTTTGAATGAAAATTAGATAAAAATAGCCAAAAACCATATTCCCCTTTCTCAAGGGTCGAATCCCTTAAGATATGATTAATTTACACAAATTTCTCCAACAAAACCTAAGACTAGGGGGGTTAAAACAAACACCTCCTTTTAGCCTTTTACTAACCTACCCATCATAAATCGTCTTCAAAATTACATAAAAATATCATGAACAAGCATACTTACATTCATATACCTCAATTAAACTAAAAAAAAGGTGAATTACATCATGAAAATTCAAATCTGACTAAAGAAATTTGAAAATTTGATGAACAGTGAAAAGTGCAACGCCAGTAGGGAAATGCACAATGCCACTAGGGTTAAGTTTAGCGCCATCTTGCAAGGAAAATTTGACTACCTTCCTCAGATCCTAATCCATATATGAAGGTACCATTGGAAATATTTGGAACTCTAGTTGTCATTATACTCCTCAAGTAAGAAAAATGGCCTCTACAAGGCTGAGAAAAATTCATTATCCCAAGGTCACTCTAAAAGCACAGTGCCTCAGTAAAAAAGGTTGCAGAAAGTGACTTTTTGGCATGTTTTTTGTACTTTTCTCCCAACTTGTTTGCTGAAATGGAACAAAACATTGATAGCTATGATATTTAGTTCAATATATATCCATTGCTGTAGATTTTAGATCATCTATACCTCTGAGAGAAAAGCACAGTGCCAAGGGGTTGGGGTTTTGACACTGTGAAATAGCCAAAAATTATGGGTTTTCTACAAAAATATGGCTCAAATATGGGGCCACATCTTTCTAACCATAACGTTTTTTTCAAACCTAAGAGTGGTTTTTTTTCTTTGGTATGTTTTTAACACAAATATCCTCCCGTTTTCAAAAATCATTTCCCATTTTTTCAGAATCCATGTTTTAAGTTGGTGTCTAAAAATTGGAAAAGCACAGCAAATTATAAGAAAAGAGAATGAAAACATATGGAGAGTGATTTGGAGGCATTCCCTGACAATTTTTGGACTGCAAGTGGTATTTTTGGAAAGCGGCAGATGTCTGCTACACAATAGAGTCATCAAGCACTCCAAACACCTTCTCCAAACCCCTAAAAAATTGACTTGAAGTCAAGCTATCCAAAAGTGCAGAAAACCACTTGTAGCAACTGTAATTTGGGAATTTCTCTCAAAAAATTGTGCATAAACTGAAGGATTTTTTTCTTCCTTTTTCTATTATGGAGAAAAACCACTTTCACTTTTTTCAAATTTATCTTCCCTACAGCTGAAACTAACTTTGAAGTAGAATTGTCCATGTGTGCAATGTAAACCCTAGGCAACCCACATCTTGGAAAGGTGAATCTATGATTTCTTGGTATTTGGTGGGGTCATACCTGATAATATGACCTTTGCTATTCTACCTCTTCTTAGTAGTCTATGAATCCATAGTAAACCCTAGCTCACTAGGATAGGAAACTAGGGTTTACTGTAGGGAAAACAGGGGATTTTGGGAAATTTTAGAAAGGGAGGGGGATGAAAGGGTTATAGGATCTCTAAATTCCTGGGGAAATTTTGGGGGGTAGGGATAGATGTTAGGGAGTGGGAGAAGTGTAATTTTAGGAAATTAATGTGGGGAAATGGTGCAAAAGGGAAAAACAGAACCCTAGCCTAGGAAAGTGTAGTGTAGGCTAGGGTTTGGAGGAAAATGATGCAAATTAGGGATAGGGGTGAGGGAAAATGATTAGGAAGGTATATGAAAGGTGGGGGAGGGTGAGTGAGCTTGAATGTGAGGTTTTTTCTAAAAAAATTCACCAAAGAGACTATGGGACCAAGAGAATGCAACAAACCATAGGAGAGGGAATTTTGAGCTTTCTAAGCATGAAATGGACTGATAAAGAAGTGTATAATGATACAATTTCTTGTAATGATGTGTTGAAACCTATATTTGATGAAGAAACCACTAAAAAAGAGGTATTTTACTTCCTATAAAATAGCATACAATGTTGAGAAAAGTGCAATGCAACGAGTGATATGCGCAACACAACAAGTGAATTCTCCTTTCCAAGAGAAGAAAATGATATCCATGGGGTGGTAAGCTCCTGTTTGATGGAATGATGTCTTGTGACAGATAAATGAGAAAAAAAATGAACTTTGTTGGTCTTTTTATAGGCTAGAAATCAATTTTTCTTCTTGGTGGTGACGTGGC
This sequence comes from Pinus albicaulis, assembly GCA_034641835.2. Classification (NCBI taxonomy): domain Eukaryota; kingdom Viridiplantae; phylum Streptophyta; class Pinopsida; order Pinales; family Pinaceae; genus Pinus; species Pinus albicaulis. The sequence goes on from JAXQQM020085078.1 coordinate 26,347, forward strand.
CCGACCTTGTCTTTCCATCAATTGATTTGATGGCTTCTGTACTACAGCTTAATTTTTTTTAAATATATTTAAATATTTTTGAAGATCAATATGCACTTTAAAAATCTTTATTGATCACTTTCCCCTATGACTACTCCTTCAAATCATGATTTTTATTGTGAAATGACCTATTTTGATGATTTTGACCCTATGACCTAATCATGACACTACATAGAAGGATGAACTGAATGATGACCAAAATGACCAAGACACTTTTACATGAAAGTAATGACCTGACCATGATGATATTTATTGACCATGGGATTGAAAGGAGTAGTAATGACCTAGATATCCTAACCAATGATCAAATATTTATTTTCCTTTTGGAACTATAAAAATTTACCCTATGACCTTATTAATGATATGAAAGAGAATAATTTAATCACTGGTGACTGAAAAACTGAAATAAACAAACATTAGCTCCAGCTCGGGCTGGAAGCTCCTTAGGAGGTGTCAAGAACACCATATACCAATTATCCTCATCCATTGGGCATGAAGTCAAAAATAAAATAAAAAAGACACGAAACTGAAACAAGTGGACAAATTGAAATGACTTGAAAACTGAAATTGACTATTAACTGAAGTTATTTACGTAGTAGACCATCACGATTTGAGGTCTTCAAATCCTGATGATAACCACTCACCTACTAAAGATATATATAAAATCATGTGAAATGATCCCTCCAGTGTAACCAATCCAACAAATGGCTACTTAATAGAATCATGCTCACACTTTCCTTCAGCAGATAGAAAAAAAAAAAAAAAAACTAGGCAACTCCAAGTATCTGCTGAAAATATGTTTCTGATAAATAAATACAAGAAAATTCATCTCCCTTGTTGACTGTAGCAAATTAGTAAAAGGATCCTCAAAAATCTGAAATGTTACCTTGTCTTGAAACTCAGTGTAAATACAAGAACTCCTTTTATTTTCTGATCCTGGAAGAAGATGATCATGAGTAAGAGGCTCTAAGACAACCTCTTCTCTATTACAGATCTCATCTCCAAAATTTTCTTGTAATGTTTTATGTTTATTCTCTTCCATAATTTCTATATATCCTTTTTCATTGATTTCATTAGAAAACTCATATTGGTCTTCACAAGCCTGATCTTGAAATAAACACCCAAAGAAATAAAAATATGAAAAAATAAGTGAATGACCCTCTCCATACCTTTTTGGTGATTTGGAAACTACTTAATCATAAAGGCCCGTTCTCATGGCTGAGTATCCTTTGGAGAAGTTAGCCTCTTCAGACTAGAAGTGATAGGCACATTTCTGTTTCTCAAACTCTGTTGCCTCTGCACTGAGTCGAGTGCATTCTAGTAACCTCTCTGATAATCTTCAGTCTCTGTTGCTAACATGTCATCAACCTCAAGAGAGAAAACCTATTTTTCATTATTATCGAACTTAAAAGATTAAATATGATTATCATGATTGAAATACTGATAAATTTCATTTACAGTCAAAGGATAAACATCTACTAGTTGAGAATTTTCATAACTAATTTCTGAACTTTCATCTTGATGTAGAGAAAAATCAAAGAAATCCTCTTATATCTCCTCAATCATTAAATCCTAATCATCAATATCAATTGCTATGAACCGAAAAAGGTGCTCAAACTTTCCACATAAATTCTCTACTGGCAATAAGGAAGGATAACGCTGCTTATAATTGTCACAAAATGCTACATCAAAATATTTAACTGAATATATACTAGCAGCAAGAAATCCATCATACCATGACCTGGCATCATCCTCTAAGGTTTCCATGAACATCTTCATCAAACAATCCTCAGGAAATTGTAAAGCTAGCCTATGTATATATATATATATGTGAAATTTAATCAAATGTATAGTAGCATTGTCATCTTTTTCATTTATGAACCTAGGCAAATCTATTTTCCAATATATGTGAGGTATTCGATTCAAAAAACTAGGAATATGAGCTCAATTCAGAGGAGCATACCTTCTAGCAATTGAATCCATATTGAATATAATGAATTCACCAAGAACTTCTTCAAGCTAGCAGTTTTTGAATAGTGGATTCACCATGAAAATTCTAAACTTTTGGATTCTTTGACACTGGAGTCACCATGTGAAAGATGCACAGTGTTCTTGTGCCTGACCACTGTTCACCATGAGTAATTAGGGCTAATCTTTCTCGTTATTTCCCAGGGAAGATTTATCCTTCGTTCCCCGAAATCAGTGACAAAAATGTTATCCTCCACAATGTCCCAAGGCTGAGAATGGAAATCGAGAGAGGTAACCTCAAGCAACTTGGGATTTAGTAGCTATCCCTACCAAATCACAGAGGGCTTGATCTGTGATCTTGCATCCAAAAGATGACTAAAGAAAGGTAAATATATTAGGCTAGGTCTGAGCTCTAGGGTTTCAAAAGTTTAGGGTTTTTTTTTGGATCGTGAGGCTTAGCCCACAGGACTAGCCCCCTCTTCCAATAGATTTTTTATCCTTCCTCTGCTCAGTGGTCTCTGAATCCATATTAAACCCTAGCTCACTACGAGGGGAAATTAGGGTTTAGTGTAAAAAAAACAAGGGATTTTGGGTAGTTTTAGAAATGGATGGGGATGAAAGGGTTAGAGGGTCTCCAAATTCTTGGGAAGATTTAGGGGGATAGGTATAGTTATTAGGGAGTGGGGGGAGTGGAATTTTAGGAAATGAGTGAAGGGAAAGGTGCAAAAGGCCAAAATACATCCCTACCCTAGGAAAGTGTAGTGTAGGCTAGGGTTTGGAGGAAAATGATGAAAATTAGGGATAGAGATGAGGAAAAATGTTTATGAAGGTATATGAAAGGTGGCATATGGTGAGTGAGCTTGAATGTGGGGTTTTTTCTCAACAAATTGACCAAAGAGACTGTGAGACCATGAGAATGTAGCAAAACCTAGGAGAGGGAATTATGACCTTTCTAAGCATGAAATGGACTGAGAGAGAGGTATATAATGATCCACTTGATTGTATTGATGTGTTGAAACCTGTAATTGTTAAAGAAACTAGTAAAAAAGAGGAATTTTTGTTACTGAAGAAAGCCGCAACAATGGTGATAAAAGTCACAACGCAACTAGTGATATGCACAACGCAACAAGAGAATCCTCCTTTCCAAGGGAAGAAATTGATCTCCAACGATCAGAGGCTCGTTGTTTAGCTAAAAATGGAAAGGCTCAGAAATGCTTCAAACTAGAATGATTGGATAGAGCTCATTGCTAGGATTCTAGCACACTTTGTTTTGTCAAAATACAAGTTCGTATGAGTAAGCTATGACCTACTGTCCATTTTACCAAACATGTAAAAAATGTTCAGAATAGTGACACATTGATGACTTGGAATTTTAGTCAGCACCTTAGGAATATCCTAGGAATATTCTCCAATTTTTAACCAATGACACTATGACAAGTGTCGTAGTCATATTCACCAATGTTGCTTGGGAATTGATTTTTTTTTCCTATTCTAAGGTTGAAATTTTAATTATTGGGTGCATTATTATTTTTAATATATTGGAAATTGGGCGAATGGAGAAGGGATAGGTGGAGCAGTTGAAGGCTGCCACATGCCCTCCCCCATGGTAGTGAAGGTTTCCAAATTATTTCACAAACCAAAAGTCAAGAGGTCACATATATTTTTTAACCAAGGTCTAAATCAATGGTTCATTCAACAAACTTGTATCATCGAGGAGGGGCGGAGGTCAAGGTCGACCCCACGACCTCCCTCATGCTAGCGCCTGCACCAAAAAAAATACCATGCATCAAGTCTTACTCCATATGGGCATGCGTTCATACTTAAGGCTTATGCATTCCATTGTTGGGCGGAGGAAGGGGCCAGTCCCGAGGCCATCCCCCTCACGATAACACCGTGACCTGTGACCAATGCGGAGGGCTCTGAACCATAAGACGTGCTTAACACTAACTATAAGTTCACTAACTCAAAAACCATGCTTATAGCTTAGTTAATGATGAGACTAATATGGCGGTGGAGATGGAAGAGTCCACCAAATGTGGCGGAGCTCCAGATTTAGTGGACTTATCTGGCCAGTTTTGATATTTAGTGGAGAAATTGTAGGAAAATTTGTTTTTTCCAGAACTGAGGCAATTTGTGACCAATTTTGGCTTAGGAATAGTCATTCTTGGTATATTTTTATGTTTTGGAGCCATTGGAGTAGGTTTCATAGGCAACAGGAGACTGTAAACAACATTTTTTCATAATTGAATCTGATACAAAGGCCCATGCCATGGAAGCTAGACCAAGGAGATGTAGCCCAGGAGGGGTGAGCTCCTTCATCAAAGCCATGTGTGTTTGACTCAGTTGTCTATGTTTGTTATGTGTTTATATGTTGTTTCTCAGAATTTATTTTCCATGCTTTTATGTTCATGAAGTACACTTATTCTCATCAAGTTTTTTTTATCAATCATAAGCACATCTATAAACCATTGTACAAGAAGAAAACATAAGCACTTTCATATTAAATCTAAAACTGATATTAGTACAATAATAAATAACAATCAATTTCAGATCAAATTGGTATTAGAGCAAAGTTTATTTTGTTTCTTTGGTTGATATTGTGCAAGAAGGGTTTTAATAGTTGCAATTTTGTGATGCTTACAAGGTTGAAGTTACAGAGAGGATAACATAAGCTATTGTTTAGAAGTCTTGAGGTTAGAACCAGAAGAAAGAGAGATGAGAGAGCATCATCTTCACCCAAATTTCCACTCATAGCTGCACTTGAAGCACCTCAAGTTCTATATCCATAAGTCGAGATTGAAGAGGTACAAATTGCACAAGAAGCTGAGTTGATTGAAAAGGCACAAGCATCGGGATGTTGAGCTTGAATCCTTAGCCATTATTTTAGGTGTTGGAGAGACTCAAGGACGTCCAAAAGAGGAAGATTTCAAGAGATACTTCAATGAAATTAATAGAATGGTTTAAATCATGTTTGATGCATTCACTGCAGAAAGGGCAAGAGAAGGTTCTAAGCCTCCACATGGAGAAGGAACTTTAGATGATAAGAAGGTTGAAGAGAAGATTTAGAAAGGCAGTGGAGGAAAGCCACCTCCATCTCCACCATCTACATACTCATCATATTCATCAACATCATCTTCCACTTCCACCACAAAAACCACCCATACTCATTCAAAAACCACAAAAGGAAAAACTTTATTGCTCAAGTTGGACATCAAGTTTGAAATTCACATGTACAATGGTGAAGTAAGAGTAGATAAGTTGGACAACTGGATCCATAAATTGGAAGTATATTGCAGAATTTAGAATCTACAAGAGGACGACATGAACATCCAGTTGGCTTCATTAAGGCTAGAAGGAGAAACACTAGTTTGGTGGGAGGCAAATACTCAAGAGGAAATGTGAATCCATGGTAAGATATCCATTTCTTGGGTTGAATTCATTTCTTCCATTCAAATATAGTTTTATCCATTAGACTATATGCAAAAAACAATTATGAGCTGGAAAAATTTTAGGCAACTCAAGGAACAAACATTTCATGAGTACACGTGGGAGTTTAGAAAGAGGGCTTTTTTATTAGGAGTAAACTTCAATTCCCAAAATACACCCTTGAAATACATTAGGTGTTTACATTCCTATTTGAAACATACTATCCTTATTTTTAACCCAAAAAAATTATATGAAGTATGTGGGAAAGCCACGCATCTAAAGCAAGGGGAAAGAACATTCAGGAAGAGGGTAGTAATAAGAAGCCACTCAAGGGTAAGGGAAAAGATAAGGGAGGAAAATGGAAGGGGAAGAATAATGCAAGCATCAAGAAATAAGGGGAGAATACTACATGAAAACATTGTTCCAAAGAGTGGCATGATGAAGCTCATTGCTGGAAACTACATCCCGAACTAAGGCCTAAGAAACCAAATAACAAGGGGAAACAAAATATGACTGGCACCACACACCATGATCTTGGATCCGATTCCGAAGATGAGACCAAGATTGTAGCCATGGTCAACAATGGAAAGGAATCCATAGCAAGAACTAGTTCCTCAAATAGTCATAAAAACACTCCAAATGAAGACACAATGATAGAATTGTTCCATGAGAGAGTGATTTCAAATCATACAAATATTGATGCATTGTTTGATAGTGGGTCACAAGAAAACCTGATTTCAGAAGACTTGGTCAAAAATCTTAACCTTGAAACCCTACCACATCATAAACCATACCCTTTGGGTTGGATAGTTAAGAATTCCAATTTACAGGTTACAAGGAAATGCATATTTCGATTTTCTATTAATACAAACTTTGTTGATGAATTCAAGTTAGATGTGGTTCCACTTGAAATTTTTGAGATTATCTTGGGAATTCCATATTTGTATGACACGAAAGTAGTGTTTTATCACCATGAGAACAAATATCATTTTCTGATATATGGGGTGGAATATATTGTGAGAGCTCATAACAAAAAACCGAATATTTCTTTAGTTAATGCAAGGCAAATGAAGAGGCTAGTTAATGCAAGTATAAAGTTTCTTCTTCTCATGATCAAGAAAAGGGATGATGTTGACTATGAATCTTTTCAAGGATGTGATGACAAATTAAAATATGATTTGTTTGATGTGGTAAGTCACCATGGAAAGATTTTTCAAGAACCTAGTTGGTTATCTCCCAAGAGGGAAATTCAGCATGAGATTTAGCTGTAGCAGGATGTTCCACTTCCAAACATTGGTATGTAATGCATGTAAATTAAGGAGAGTTTGGAAATCAAGAAGAAAATGCAATAATTTCTAAACAAAGGTATCATATGCCCATCTACTTCGCCATGTGGCTCACCAATTCATTTGGTACCAAAGAAGGATAGCACTTGGCTCATGTGCATAGATTTTATAGCACTGAATAAAATCATAGTAAAGAATCTCTATCCACTCCCATGCATTGATGATTGATTTATCAGTTAAAGTATGAAAAGTATTTCACTAAGCTATATTTTTGGGCCAGAATTGTGAATTATGGATAAAACATGATTCCCTAGACAGATGAAAGTCTAGAACTACAGATTAAAGACTATACAACTACCTTTCCTAACTCAAAACATACGCACAGAAAGGATTAGAGGATCACTTGTAATCCAAGCTCTTCTAAATGGCTCCTTCTGTCGCTTCTGTTGTAGCTTAAAATTCAAGCGGTTTTTGTGAAATGATTCCTGCAAGAAAAAATACTAAAACAATAGAAGATAGCAATAATAAAAATGTTTATTCAAGTTAGTTAGCTAAATCTGTAAACCATAAACAATATAGATCAACTAAGATCTTGCAATATGGAAAATCAAAGTCAATACAGATGCTTATAGGGAAAAGTAAGTTGTATTCTTTATTGATGATAGAAGGAGAGGTTACAACCAAATGAGTGATTTGAAGTGACCCTTCCATCAATGATCCTTAGCCCCATCACAGTATAAACATCTCCAACATCTGTTACACAAATATAACTCTCAATTGAAAATCATCCAGCATTTCTCTACTCAAATTCTTGCTTTTCAAACACTCAGATCTGTGTTCAATTTATAGATGAACTGAAGGTAGTTTTGCAATGAATGAATTTTCAATAATAGGAAATACATGTTCCCAGTCATGTAGATGTCAAATGGACACTTGGATTTGAAGCTTGACACATGTGACCTCTTCTAGAAGGCACTGACCAAGTGGAGATTCTCGAACAATGAGAATTTGACTCCCAATCTGACAAACACACCCATAGATGTCAGGAAGTTATTTGCATAACAGACTTGCATGGGGCTACCTGCATATGCAATGCACTTAGTCCCCTTAGATTCAGCGTTGGTGAGCTCCCACATGCTAAATAAACTTCAAACCTTGGAAACCTTTACTTGATGAAAGTCATGCTTGATTTGTCTTGTTCTTGCCTTAGGGCATGTAGATAGGGAATGATAGACCCTTAGTCATTGGTCCTGGAGATGACGCCCAGTTAACAAGGTCATTGGGAATGATGCCCAAATTTACCTATAACAATTGCCCCCTAAAGCATGAGGTCGAAATAATAAAAACATTTGATTGAGATGATTTACACTGTGATGGGCTGGAGATGAAGTAGAGTGGTCACCTGCATCAATATTACAATACATTACATCATGATATATCCTCTTTTATCATAATTGTTGAGGGTAGGCATTCCCATGTTCAACACATAAACAATATAATAAAATGTACATAATTTAGAAATTCGTCAACACTGGAATTTTTCCCAATGTAGACATGCCTACAAATATAGGCCCATGTTTGGATGATAATTTGTATGTTATGTCATCGTAAAAATGATGTCTACAACAATCCTGAAATTGTAGCCTAGATGGTTGAAACTAGATCTGGGGTCTTCTTGTCTCGTTCACTCGATCATTTGGGTACAAGTCTAGCCATGTGAATATATGATTTGTCATCGAACATGGAAAGACATCGTTTGATTACCAGCTAATGATGTGAGTTGTTAACAAATGCGAGAGAACCACCATTAATGAAAATGGCCCTCAAGGTACTGCAATACATTTTGTAAGGAGTGAATAGATGATTTGATGTCGAACACCAAACAAAATATTTCGGTCAAAGGTCCAGAAGTGAGGATCTTATCGATGTTGTAACAAAACTCATGGTACTAGAATCTGATGTTTCTAAGTGAACTTCCTTGATATTGATTTGTTGTCGACAAGAAGTTACCTTATTGCGAAACGAGAGTTATTGATTTCGGAGAAAAGGGTATTACTTGATATATAAATTTTCAAGGATGACGGTCATGAGAATAAAGGTTTACGAGTATTGCATAAGGATGAGTTTATTCATTGGATGACTTCTCTTGAACATATCAGTGACACTCTGATGAGTTGGCAGCATTGAACCAAAATCGAAGTGAAGTTATGATGAACCATAGGTGTGAATGAACCGTCAATATGATTGCCCAACCCAAACAGTCACAGACATGGAGTGAAGGAAGTGTCATGTTAAAGAGCGACTTTCTACCATAAATAAAGTTTGCTCACTTTTCCCAAATTTTCCCCTGTCATTTGTCGGCCAGTACCTCTTTATTTTTTAACAAGATTGAGGAGGATAACATTTGCTTGATCTATAATTCAACCCTTCGGGCGAATAAAGTATCACTATTTAATAATTTAACGAGTCTAGCAATGAATGAAACTCGATTCTTGCCATGATCGACAAGCCTGTTGCTATTTTATGTTTTAACGAGCTTAACGACAATGATAGCTCAGTCCTTTTTCATAATTAGAGAGTTTGAAAAAGAGGACGAAAGAAAACTCCATAAGTAATTTTTCATAAATTTGTCACTTAGACCCAAAAATGTGTAAAATAATATCTGAGAGAACCTCTTTGGTCATGTTTAACCAAGGTATTCCTTTTTTGTAAATAATCTATCTCAATCCGGAAAAGGGTCAAACTTATACTGAGTAGATATCAATTCATTTACTTTTACGAGCTCAAAAATACAAGTGCATGGAAATATTTTTCACATTATCGGAGTCTGAAAAGAGCTAAAAAAAGTCTCCAGGGGTTCCTTTTTCGTTGTTATAGAAGCTCGAAAAAGAGATTAAAGTGCGCTTCAAATCCTTTTTCGTTTTTAAAAAAGCTGGAAAAATAAAGAGAAAAAGTATGCTTTGTGGTCAAGTAATTCTTGAAATAAATTTGCACGACTAATCTGTTCATCAGTTGAAAGACTTGTTCAGAATAACATAAAATGGATTAAAAATACCTGTTTCATGATAAAAACATAATAAAACTATAGTCATAGAAGTAAATATGATTTTAAAATAGTTAAATGACTATTAAAGGTAGTTTTACTATTCATTTTTATCTTTCCATAGCTACCATTTGCATTTTGGAGCTCTGAACCTGTTTTGCCCCCGAACTTCAGCGGTCAATTGCGTGAAATTGGTAAGAATGTTTTAAATGCCCCCTGCAAGAGCTCATGTCGAATGCCCCCTACAAGAGTAGGTGCCCCCCAAGCTTCATTTCATTCACCTAAGTAGAATACTTGTCATTGATAGCTAGATGGAATGAAGGTTCATTATAGGGGAGGATTTGTTTCATTTTTAAACGAGCTTGACACAGTAAAAGAAATATGCTCATGACCTGTTTCATTTTTTAATGAGGTTAACACAGTAAAATAACTTTCCTGAAAGGAACTTGTTTCATTTTTTAACAAGGTTGACACAAGAAAAAGTAACTATCCTCAAAGGTGCTTGTTTCATTTTTTAATGAGGTTGACAGAAGAAAAAATAACTATCCTCAAAGGAACCTGTTTCATTTATCGAGGTTGACACAGGAAAAGAACTATCATCAAAACCTGTTTCATTTTTTAACGAGCCTGACATAGGAAAACAGCCATCCTTATGACTCTGTTTCATTTTTTAACGAGGTTGACATAGAAAAAGAACCATCCTCATTATGCAGTTGGACTAGTGAGTATGTGTTGGAAAAGACATATTCTAACAGAGTCATCATTTAAGGATTTTTATGAGCACTAAAAATGATAAGTTATAACATGTGTTGACGAGTCTTCTCCAGGGTTTTCATTGAGTTTTGGAATTTCCGAGGGTAATTTCTATGGTATCGCCAACCACCAAGGAGAATAACTGATGGGATCAGCTTGATATTGCACTGAAGATGTGAATAAAGAATCAAGCCATTCAGTACTCATAAAAGAGGATCCAGATAGGATTCTAGATGATGACATGGGTGAATTCAATGGAAAAAACATCGAAGATGAAGCAATAGTAGATGTTGTCGCAACTAAAATAGATGGTTCATTCTGGGATGTTATCTCAGCCATGGTCAAATGACCCAGTGTATACCCTATAGAATCTACAGGAATTCGAAGTGAAACAAGATCAACAAAAGCAAAGGAAGGCGATTGAGGAAAAGACTCATACAGGTAAAGATCCTACTGAAAATGAGTTGGAGTTAAAGGTGTATCGTCTTGTGATATTTATTCAATCGAAATCAAACTAGGTGGAAGAACTTCGCCATCTGGCCCAAAGTATGTTTTAGGTGGTTGATTGCATGATACGGGAGACTCAATGGCTACAATAAATTGTGGAGTGACCATTACAGAAACAACTTCCGGTTGTTCGACTCTAGGATCAAGATTTTCTCCACTTAGGGAATATAGCAACTGAAATATAAGCAGATGATAGACCCTATTTCATTGGTCCTGGGGATGATGTCCAGTTTCACCAATAACAGCTGCCCCCTAAAGCACAATGGGATCTGGATCAAATTCTAGATAAAAAATGTCGGGTTCGGGAGGTATGGTCTCACAGATTGGATGGATTGTGACCACAAGTAGCTATGAGGACTTTTTCTTGACAACAGTAGAAAAACCGGGATTTGTAGAAACAACTTGTGCAAAATCTGGTATATGGGAAGATGACGCTTCACCAGAGGTACTTATAGTACTGGTTTTGGTAGAGTGATGTCGCCTTCACCGACCAAGAGTAACTTCTGGTGGTAAAGGTGGTTTCAATGCTAGTCTACACGAATGACGGGGGAAAGGATTTTTTTCTTCCACGATAACTGATTTATTTTAACCAAAAATAAATAAACAAAATAAAAGGGTAATTCTAGGTAAAAATGTTTACCAAGAAACTATGAACTGCATAATACCTCCTGGCAAACCAAGAAGTATGAGCAGGCAATCACCCTAAATGCTATGTTCGGTGTATCAAAATTGACAAGGCGACCAACTCGGTTCACTATGGATGGATAGCAACCTAAATTTTTCATCCCAAATATATCCGAAGGTACGTGGAGGTCGAAGTCCATATTAGCACTGTCTGATGCAAAACCGTATAGTGAGAGCACCCCTTTATACTTATCGCACTGTAACACCACCCGATATACTCTAAAGTACATGGACAAGCTACGATATACTTACGTACATGGAGTGAGGTATCACACTCAGAAGGTATCGTAAACAAGTTAACGAAAACTGTTATGTTTTACGACAGTGGAAAACGTCTCTAGCCTAGACCTTCTAAATGTTATCGGTATGGTTCCAATGCTTTGTTAGGTAAATTGAGATTAATTTTATGTTTATCTTGCTTAACAATTTTCCTTTTAAAGGTTCACCGCGATGATGTATTGGAAAATTCCTAAAATGCAACTAAGAATGATAAGCAATATTTCAGTTTCAGTTTTTTCAATGAAGACCTAGCTACTAAGGGGAAAGAGCAAATAATTTATGAGAAAACAAATCAATGAGAACAAACTAAATGCAGATTTCCTAATTGTTCCTTTTTGCTAAACAAACAAAAATCCTACATGCAAATGCAAGTTTTTCTTTTCCGTTTCCTTAATGTTATGAATGCAGAAAAGAAACTAGGTGCACTAAATCAATAATTCAAATGCCTTTTACTTTTGAGAAATGAATAATACAAACAAAATTTCCCTTTTGAAGGAAAAATGAGGATTTCAACAAAATGTTCTCCTATCAAGGAAATGAAGATTTTACGACAATTTCCTATTTCGAAAGAAAATGATTCTTAATGCGACCATAAAAAATACTTTGAAATCAACTTGTAAATGATAAAGAAAAACTTTTTAAACAAACATTGAACAAATTTTCAGTCAAAGGAGGAAGAAGTATATAGATTTACTAATCAATATGAGGATCAAACTTTTCAAAAAATAGTAGAAAAAAAAAACTAAATAAAATTGCAAAGGAAAATTCAAAGGAATCTGTGTGGTTTCAGGAGTCAACACAGTCCCCAAAGGGAGACAATGTTGTGCAACATAGACCTGAAAGGGAGACAATGTTATGCAAAGCACGGTGTCTTGTTTAAGGGTACGTTGGGCGCAGTGTATAAGGAAAAACACTATTGTTTAATTCACTATATTGGCAAATTTGGCTTTGAAAAAATTATTCTTTGTGTCTAACAACTACTGGGTGGATAAACAATGCAAATCAGAGGCTAAGTCACCTAGATCTAAGAGAAATTCTCCCCACCACAGTCGCCAATTTGTTGGGCCAGAATTGTGAATTATGGATAAAACACACTTCCCTAGATAGATGAAAGTCTATAACAACAGATTAAAGACTATACGACTACCTTTCCTAACTCAGAATAGACACACAGAAAGGATTAGAGGCTTACTTGTAATCCAAGCACTTCTAAATGGCTCCTTCTGTTGCTTCCATTGTAGCTTCAAATTCAAGAAGTTTCTACGAAATGCTTCCTGCAAGAAAGAACATTAAAACAACAGAGGATAGCAATAATACAGATGTCTATTCAAGTTAGTTAGCTAAATCAATAAAGCATGAACAATATACATCAACTAAGATCTTGCAATATGGAAAATCAAAGTCAATACAGATGCATATAGGGAAAATTAAGTTGTATTCTTTGTTGATGAAAGAAGGAGAGGTTATAACCAAATGACTGATTTTAAGTGACCCTTCCAACAATGGTCCTCAGCCCCATCACAATATAAATCTCTCCAGAATATTTTACACAAATCTAACTCTCAATTGAAAATCCTCCACAATTTATCTATTCAAATTCTTCCTTTTCAAACACTCAGATCTATGTTCAATTTATAGATGAACTAAAGCTATTTTTGCAATGAATTACTTTCCAATAATAGCCAAGACATGTTTTCATTCATGTATTTTTCAAATGGACACTTGGATTCAAAGCTTGACACATATGAAATCTTCTACAAGACACTGGCCAAGTGGAGATTCCAGAACAATGAGAATTTCACTCCAAATGTGACCAACACACCCATAGATGTAGGGAAGTGCTTTATAGAGAATCCTGGCATGGGGCTACCTACATATGCAACGCACTTATTCACCTTAGAGGCAATGTTGGTGAGCTCCCACATGCTAAATAAACTTCAAACCTTGGAAACCTTTACTTGATGAAAGTCATGTTTGATTTGTCTTGTTCTTGGCTTAGGGCATGTAGATAGGGAATGATAGACCCTTAGTCATTGGTATTGGAGATTATGCCCAGTTAACCAGGTCATTGGGAATGATGCCCAAATTTACCTATAACGTATACTTATGAATTGGCTATCATCAAGGTAGAATAGCTAAGGAAGACATTTGGAAAATTGCATTTAAAACTAGACAAGGATTGTTTGAGTGGCTAGTTATGCCAATCGGTCTAACAAATGCTCCAACTAATTTCATGAGAGTTACGAATGATGTACTAAGACCATTTCTAGATGACTTCATCATTGTTTACTTAGATGATATTTTGATATTCAACGAATAAAGAGATGAACATGTCATGCATGTGAACAATGTACTTGATGTCTTGAAAAAAGGGAATTTATTTTTAAAGATGTCAAAGTGTGAGTTTTGCAAGAATTCTTTAGTCTATTTGGGAAAAATTGTTGGAGGAGGTGAGTTGAAGATAGACCCTTCCAAAGTATAGGTCATTCTAAATTGGTCCAAGCCTAATATAGTTACAAAGGTAAGAATATTTCTTGAGGTAGCATAGTATTGGAGGAAATTCATTGCTAATTTTTCTTCCATTGCAGCTCTGTTACATGCATTGACAAGTGTCAAGAAAGTCATCCAATGAGGAGATATGCGGAAAAATGAATTTGATACTTCAAAGAAAAATATAATTTCAGCACCGGTATTGGCTCTTACGAATCTTAGACAACCATTTGAGATCCATACAAATGCTAGTGATTATGCCATCGGAGTATTTCTCATGCAGCACGGTAAGCCTATTTTGTTTCATTCTGAAATTTTTAATGGAGTTGTGACTAACTATCCCACCTATGAAAAATATTTATATGCATTGGTAAAAAGTGTAAAGAAATGGAATCATTATTTGATGTGGAAAGAGACCATTATCCATACCAACCATCAGCCATTGTAGTACTTACAATCATAGTCAAAGTTGTAGCAATCAAGACATTTCATATGGATGGGATTTCTACAACAATTTCATTTGGCTATCATGTATAAAAAGGGAATCTACAATAAGGTAGCTGATATGCTCTCTAGGCCTATTGTAAAGACATCTATTATACTCAATCACAATTTAGTTATGCATGAAAGTTACATTGAACAATATTCATATGATAGTGATTTTCAAGATGTGTATGAAAGATTGAGTGAAGGAAATAAAAATGAAGAGTTAGATTATCATGTGCATAACAATTTGTTGTATCACTTGGGCAAGCTATGTATATCACAGGGAGAAATAAACAGTATCATAAGGGAGGTGCACACTTTATTGATTGTTGGACATTTCAGTGTAGGCAAGAACGCAGCGAATCTCCAAAGGTATTGTTATTGGCCACACATGATTGATAGTGTATCTCATTTTATTAGAGGATGTTCTTTATGTGCAATAATTAAGCCTAGTAATAGGAAAATTATATTGTACACTCCACTTCCAAATCCTTCACATCCTTGGAAGAGTATCTCAATGGATTTTGCAGGTGGTCTTCCTGTTGGTGTTCCCATGTTTTGGCCAGATTGGCAAGACCAAAAGATGAGACAACATCAGAACCACTTTTGGGCCCTAGGATCTAGCCCTCCTGGACCCAGAGAGGGATCTCTCCAAATAGAGCTAAGAATGATATATCTATGAAGCTCAAAATGAGATGTTAGGCTAGTTATGAAGCACAAGGGGTTTTAAATGATTTGGTTGGTTGGTTGCTGGGTTGGTTAGGAGATCATAGGCTGAGAAAGTAATGGGAGAAATGGAACAAAACAGCAGGAGGCTTCAGCAAAGAGGATAGGCCAAGATAGTGCCATCCATTGGGCTATGGAGTCATGAAAGGAAATTACTTGCATCCACTAGCCAAGGCTTTCAAAGGTCAAGTCATCTACACTAAAGGATCTTTTAGGCAGATGATGGAATGGAACATTAAGGAGGGAAAGTGGAAGAAGGAAAGACAACCAAATTTCTGTCTATAGATCAGGTCAGAGGTCATTTAACTCCAGACCTGCTTGGACATACTCTAGGGCAGCTCTCAAAGGGACAAAGGGGCTGCTTATAGATCGGACCAGAGGTCATTTAACTCCAGGTCTGCTTTAGCAACTCCAAGGGAAAAACAAAGATAAATTTGACAAAGAAACATCCAAGCAGCAAACCCCCAGGTTCATACATCAGCCAGCAGGCAATAACATCTACTGCACTGGTTAAACTCCACGAATTTACTCTTAGATACACATGAAGCAGAAAACATTAAAGGTAGGGAGAGCAGGAAACATAGGGCACCTAACAAGGGTGAATCCTATGTTATACTTCTGTTGCCTACCAGAAGAACATGAAACAGCATGAAAATGTAATAAACAGAGTTAGAGACACATCACCAATAGTAATAGACCAGGATCCTGTGAAATGTGCTTTGATTAATTGATGCAAAACCAGTCATGTACAATAAGCTCAATGGCTGTTACAGTCCAAACTTCTCCTCCCAGCCTATTACATACAACTACTCGGCTACTCCCTCTCACGACTGTTCTAATAGTCAAATGAATCCCTCTAACAGCAAAATGCCCAACAACTGAACAACAACCACAACAATTCGTTCTCAGGGATTTTATATGAGAAGAGAGAAACATAGGTAGATAGACAGTTAATTGATCTCATTAAGACATAATCGGCGGAAGTGTCCACGCCCATACTGCTTAATGGCTATCTGCAACGCTGTAGGTACTCTAAGACTGGTTCGGAGATCTCTGTCAGGTCAGATTTTGACCTTTGGTGTTTCGTGAAGTCCTTCTGGTGGTCTGGGACTTTGTGCAGCCCTCTGGAATGAATGACATGGATAGGGAAACTGCAAGACTCTCCATACCTCCATCACTTCAGTTTGGATAGTCTGTAAAAGATCTGTCAGTATAATCAACCGTTTCAGGGCTCGAGGAGATATGGGGGCACTGTAGGTAGATGTCTGTCCTGGAGAAAACGCTCTGCTAGAATACACACAGATAAGACTTGTTGTGTGTGCATTAGTCTTCAACTGCGCCCTGGTCCTTTGAATACGGGGCAAAACATTTAATTTCATTAATAACAAGCACCAACCCCCTTTGAATTCCTTCTGCTGGTCGCTGGCAATGCTGAAATGGCCATCTCTGTACTACCTGCATAATGAAATAAACTCATCACAGAGCCCGGGCAGTGGTGGAGAAATGCAGTGAAGGCAGAGGAATGGTGGCGGAACGGTGAAAATAGTGGAGATGCAAACGGAGGGGTGAAAACTCACGAACAATATGGTTTGGTGATAGAATGCAGCACAGACCATTAGATCCTGGCCTGGGAGTGGAAATCGACGGCGGAGATCAGTTGGATGGACGGCCTTATGAAACATAACGGGGCGCAGGACCTCCAATAGAAAACGTGGAACTTTGGTTATAAACCAAAATACAAAGGAATTGGATGAAAAACAATGAAGCAGAGGGGCGGACGTGGGACCCAGCGGAGGCGGAGGGCGATTAAATGTGAGCCGTCAGATCCGGGAGGAGACGGACGGTGGAGATGAAATCGGGCAATCGCAATCGGAGGTTGGAGCGAAAGGCAATCGCAACGCACATTCAAAAAGTTCTGATTGCAATTTGGAGAGATGTTGCGATTAAACACCAACCGTCGGATCTGGGACCAGATCGACGATCCACATTAAATCGGAGGGAGATGGAAAGGGGCAGCGGAATGACGATGCGATTAGCACTGAGCCATAGGATCAGCAGGGAGATGGATGGCTGCGATTAAATCGAGAGATGGAGGAAAGGACTTGCGATTCCGATAAGATGGGGAGTTGCGATTAAGCGTTGGCCGTCGGATCGCAGGACTGATCAACGGTCAGGATGAGATCAGAGGGGCAGTGTGATCGGGGGATCGGGAGAAGGATTTGTGATCGGGAGCTACGATGACCGTCAGATCTGCGGGAGGATGGACGACTATGATTAAATCGGAGCATCGCAATCGGAGGTAGAGAGATGGGACTTGCGATTGCGATCGGGAGGGGAAATGCGATTAAGCGCTGGCCGTCGGATCGCGGGACAGATCAACGGCCAGGATGAGATCGGAGGATGGTGGAAAGGGCTTGCGATTAACGATCGGGCGGAGGGTGCGATTAATGAGGGAACGTCCGATCTGGCGGGGAGATCAACGGTGAAGAAGTGGATCGGAGGACTGCAATCGGGGCGGCACTGTTGAGACTTGCGATTGCGATTGAGCCGGGGCTGCGATCGGCGTTCTACCGTCGAATCGGGACCACAGATCGATGGTGCGGAATGCATTGCCAAACTTAACGTTATAAACAGATCGCATCGGGGTTTTTCAATGTTACAAAGGATTTACACCCGCCCGACAGTTCCGATTGCGATTAGCGCTTGGGACTTAAGCGCTTGGTCCCAGCACTGGGGCACATGTGGGGAAGTGGTTTGAAAGGGGCTTGGGGTAAAGGGGCTAGGCCCTATTATATGGTCGGAAAGGGGGTTTTGGCCCATTTTAATGGAATTGAAAGGCCAATGGAGGGGAACGATAGAGAAATAAAGGGGGAAGAAGGTCAGCAGAGGTTAGGGGGGGAATTTAAAGGGGATTTTAGGGGGAAATGAAGGGTAAGAAGGGAAATAGAAGGGGAAGAAAAGGGGGATAAAATGGAGGCTAATTGGGGGTGAAATAAGAAGGGAAAATGGGGCCTTTGGGCATTTATTCACATAGCAGAGAGGCTTTATAAGGGGAATCAGCAGAGGGGATTTGATCAAAGGATAAAAGGCACATAGAGGGTTCAAGGAGACTGTGTTTTCAGAGGAAATGCATTCCTTGAAGACTCAAGAACAATTTAGCCCCCTATTGCTTGTCAAAAATTTCATAGGGGGGCTAACAGTGGCTCCACATGGGGATGGCTTCTTCTTGAAGGAGTCACACCCGCTAGCTTGGGTGGAAAGCCCAAGTGCTCATCGCCTAACCATCCGTCTTTGATCTGTCACACAAGCTATGAAGACAAACATATCAAATAAATACTTACACAACACGTTCACAACATAGTTCTATCATTTTTCTTCCCTGGCATTTTGGACTCTGCGCACTTTTCACATCATCAATTTTTACATACACAGAAAAATAAAACTCATTCTTTTACTTATACCTTGACACCTTCATGAGACCAGATTAGACTGTTGGTCTCATAGTTTCTCTACCTACGCTACTACCTGCTAGGATTAGGCTGTCTAGCAGGTTTCTTCTCTACATTCTAAGACAAAAATTTAAACAACTAATCTACTTGCTCATAGGCTGAGCTTTATTTAGCTTCCTACCTACCCTACTCTAACTGGAATATTTACAGTTTAGCTTACAAACATTGTCTTCCAATGCAACCATTCCTTCAAGTGATCCCATGACTGGTCCTTCTTGCTCAACTCCTTGAGCATGCTGGATAGGCAGGGTAGCTCCCACTTTTTTTGCTCAACAACAGCAGCCTTGAAAAGTTTTGTTTCTTCTTGCAACATGCTGCTGAGAAAGACCTTTGATCCTTCTTCAAATGTATGCAGGAAATGTGCATAAGGATCATGAAATGATACCTGATTGTAAATATTTGGCAGGCTAGTTTCAACCAGGATTTCTTGTTCTTCCACTGGATCAAGGGCAAGACTCTCTTGAGAAAGAGAATCTCCTTCATCCCCTTCATTTTCTGAACTGGAGGACTCATCATAGATTGCAGCTATGTCCTCCTGGAGCTCTGATATGTTCTGCTCTGATGGACTGAGCTCTGTGAAAAGGTCTATGTATTCATGAGCAAGGATGTCTTCCGTTACCTCCTCTTTTTCAAGGGAAGGCTCTTTAATTTCATCCTGCTCAAGAATTTCTTCTTTGCTTTCCTCCTCATCTTCCCGAAAACAAAGGTCGTCGGCTACCGCCCACCGATGATACAGTAGAGCGTATCGAGACTGAAAGAATCTTCATCCGCTATTATACTGTCATAGCTCTCGCCATCAGTGTCATAGATAGGCGGACTTGACCAAGTCCACCATTCTGGGCGCACGACAGGTCTTTCTTCGTCCTGATCCGCAAAGGAGTCTTCTGATTCTGAAACATCAAACTCAAATAGTGACTGAGCAGGAGCGTGTGTTCTATAGAAGATTTCTGGGGTGGGCTGCTGGTTTAATATCTGTTCAATTTCTTCTTCTCTCAAGAGTGGGGTTTCCCTCTCATCAAGGACAGAAGAACAACAGTCCTCATTCTCTTGTATTAGCTGACTGGGAGGCGTGATGTTTTCTTGAGCCTCTTCTTCTTCGTCAGATTTTGCCTCCTCCACGTGGTCACTTGCCTCCTCAAGGCAGCGTTCCCTATTAGCTTTCGCTATTAGGCTCTGATGTTCTCTAGTCAGCATAACACAGGACGCAGGTAAGCAATCAGGCAGTTCCTGATCACTAACCCCCTCATCTTCTATAGATTCTTTAGCATCATACATGTCTTTCTCATCTTCTTGGTCTTGAGTTTGTTCCTGCTCTGAAAGATGCATGGGTTGCTCGAAATAACCATCATCTACATTCGTATTAGCCCTGTACCTTTCAAGGAATTTACCAAACATTTCTGATAATTCAATTAATTGATCGTACAAAACGTCATACGTTGTATCTCTGTCCATGTTTGGATTCCTCGCTGCAAAAGAAGGCAACTTCTTCAACGTAATGTCCTTCACCGGTAAGTCAATAGGTTTTGATCTCCCAGGGAGTGAGTCAAGTGATGATTATGAATGTTTGAAGTAGGGTGCTGTCCACCATCAGCAATGAAAAGCCAATCTAACCAGAGATCTTGGGTCTATGAGTGCCTAAGGATGTTCGAGGTGAAATGCACTCAATTCCCCAGTGGAGTCGCCATTATGTTGGTGACGACAATGGGAAATAGACCAACTATCAGCGGTTCTTGACTCTCAGATTCGTCCCCAGTATGGTCGCCATTATGTTGGGGTTCCCATGTTTTGGCCAGATTGGCAAGACCAAAAGATGAGACAACATCAGAACCACTTTTGGGCCCTAGGATCTAGCCCTCCTGGACCCGGAGAAGGATCTCTCCAAATAGAGCTAAGAATGATATATCTATGAAGCTCAAAATGAGATGTTAGGCTAGTTATGCAATGCACAAGTGGCCATAAATGATTTGGTTGGTTGGTTGCTGGGTTGGTTAGGAGATCATAGGCTGAGAAAGTAATGGGAGAAAGGGAACAAAACAGCAGGAGGCTTCAGCAAAGAGGATAGGCCAAGATAGTGCCATCCATTGGGCTATGGAGTCATGAAGGGAAATTACTTGCATCCACTAGCCAAGTCTTTCAAAGGGAAAGTCATCTACACTAAAGGATCTTTTAGGCAGATGATGGAATGGAACATTAAGGAGGGAAAGTGGAAGAAGGAAAGACAACCAAATTTCTATCTATAGATAAGGTCAGAGGCCATTTAACTCCAGATCTGCTTGAACATACTCTAGGGCAGCTCTCAAAGGGACAAAGGGGCTGCTTATAGATTGGACGAGAGGTCATTTAACTCCAGGACTGCTTTAGCAACTCCAAGGGAAAAACAGAGATAGATTTGACAGAGAAACATCCAAGCAGCAAACCCCCAGGTTCATACATTAGCCAACAGGCAATAACATCCGCTGCATTGGTTAAACCACGTGAATTCACTCTTAGACAACACACAAAGCATAAAACATTAAAGGTAGGGAGAGCAGGAAACATAGGGCACCTAACAAGGGTGAATCCTATGTTATACTTCTGTTTCCTACCAGAAGAACATGAAACAGTATGAAAATGTAATAGACAGAGTTAAAAAAAAATCACCAATACAGTTGCATCAAGATCTCCGTGGAAATGTGCTTTGATTAATTGATGTAACCAGTACTATGTAAAATAAGCTCAATGGTCATATGTACCAGATTTCTTCCACCAAAATACCTGCCCTTCATCGCGGTGGGTAGATGATCGTTTTAACAACAAAGTGAATCCTCTAATGAAGAAATGCTTCTGCAACAATCAACAACAACCTTTACAATTCGTTTCTGGGAAATCTTATAGGAGAAGAGAGAAACAGAGGTAGATAGACAATTAATTGATCTCATTAAGATAGAATCGGCGGAAGTGTCCATGCCCATATTGCTTAATGGCTATTTGCAACGCTGTAGGTACTCTAAGACTGGTTCGGAGATCTCTGTCAGGTCAGATTTTGACCTCTGGTGTTTCGTGAAGTCCTTCTCAGACCTGGGACTTTTGTGCGTACCGGGAATGAATGACATGGATAGGGAATCGCGCACTTCCACACCATCACTGCTTGGAAAGTTCCGTAAAAGTCACAAAGATAATCAACCGGTTGAGGGTCGAGGAGACAGCGGGGGCGCCTGCAGGTATGTCTCTGCCCCGGGAGAAACGCTCTGCTGGAATACACACAGCTAAGACTTGTTGTGTGTGCATTAGTCTTCAACTACGCCCTGGTCCTTTGAATACGGGGCAAAACATTTAATTTCATTAATAACAGGCACCAACCCCCTTTGAATTCCTTCGCCGGACGTCGGGTAATGTCGAATCGGTTATAAATCGTACTACCCGCACAACAAAATAAATTCATCGCGCAGCCCGGCACAGCGAAATGCAAGAAGGCAGAGGAACAGAAACAATGAGATGCAAACGGAGGGGTGAAAACTCACGAACAATATGGTTTGGTGATAGAATGCAGCGCATACCATTAGATCCTAGCCTGGGAGTGGAAATCGACGGCGGAGATCAGTCGGATGGACGGCCTTATGAAACATAACGGGGCGCAGGACCTCCAATAGAAAATGCGGAACTTTGGTTATAAACCAAAATACAAAGGAATTGGGTGAAAAACAATGAAGAGGAGGGGCGGACGTGGGACCCAGTGGAGGCGAAGGGCAATTAAACGTGAGCCGTCAGATCCGGGAGGAGACAGACGGCGGAGATGAAATCGGGCAATCGCAATTGGAGGTCGGAGCGAAAGGCAATCGCAACGCACATTCAAAAAGTTCCGATTGCGATTTGGAGAGATGTTGCGATTAAACACCAACCGTCGGATCTGGGACCAGATCGACGATCCACATTAAATCAAAGGGAGATGGAGAGGGGCGGAGGAACGACGATGTGATTAGCGCTGAGCCGTAGGATCAGCAGGGAGATGGACGGCTGCGATTAAATCGGGAGACGGAGGAAAGGACTTGTGACTGACGATCGCGGGGGAGTTATGATACGCTCGTCGTCGCACGCGAGACCGATCAACGTCGTGATGAGATTCTGAGGGGCGATGCGATCGGAGCATTGGGAGAAGGACTTGCGATTGACGATCAGGAGGGGAATTGCGATTGAACGACGACCGTCGGATCGCAGGAAGGATGGACGGCTGCGATGCAATTGGGAGACGGAGGAAAGGACCTGCGATTGCAATCGGCTGGGGAGTTGCGATGGAGTGCTGGCCATCGAATCAGCGGGGTGATGGACGGCTAGGAAATGATCAGAGGATCGCAATCAGAGCACAGAGAAGAAGGCACGCGATTGATCGGGGATCGGGGCGGAATACTTGCAATCAATCGGAGGTCGGAGTGAACGGCTTGTGATTGATCGGAGGGCGCACGCGGAGAGTTGTGATTGCGATGGGCGGGGGGCTTGCGATTAGCGCTCCGCCGTCGATCTTTACGACAGATCAACGGACCGAAACTCGTCGCGGGACTTATGTGTTAAACAAATCACATCGGGGCTGTTTTGATATTACAAAGGAAATTTCACCCGCCCGGACTTCCGATTGCGATTAGCGCTTGGGACTTAAGCTCTTGGTCCCAGCGCTGGGGCATGTGTGGGGAAGTGGTTAAGGGGCTGGTGGAAAAGGGGCTAGGCCTTATAATAAGGTTGGAGATGGGTCTTTAGCCTGTTTTAATGGATTTTAAAGGCCAAGGAGGGGAACGATAGAGAAATAAAGGGGGAAGAAGGTCAGCAGAGGTTAGGGGGGGGACTTTAAAGTGGATTTTAGGGGGGAAATGAAGAGTAAGAGGGGAAATAGAAGGGCAAGAAAAGGGGGATAAAATGGAGGCTGATTGGGGGTGAAATAAGAAGGGAAAGGGGGCCTTTGGGCATTTCTTCACATAGCAGAGAGGCTTTATAAGGGGAATCAGCAGAGGGGATTTGATCAAAGGATAAAAGGCACATAGAGGCTTCAAGGAGACTGTTTTTTCAGAGGAAATTCATTCCTTGAAGACTCAGGAACAATTTAGGCCCCTATTGCTTGTCAAAAATTTCATAGGGGGGCTAACACTTCCAATGTCAAGGAAAGGACATGATTACTTGTATGTTGTTGTAGATAGGTTTAGCAAAATGTGTCTTTTGATGCCATGTAAAAAACTATTACAGCTGAACGAACAACTCATCTTTTAGTTAAAAATGTATGGGTTCATTTTGGTCTTCCAACTTCTATTGTAAGTGATCGAGATTCTCGATTTGTTGGGAATTTTTGGTCAAATTGTGGGACATGATGGACACAAAGTTGAAGTAGAGTACAACCTTTCATCCGCAAACATATGGTCAGACCAAGGTGGTTAAGAGGAAATTAATTCATATTCTTAGAGGTTATTGTAGCAAACATCCTAAGTTGTGGGATGAACAGTTGCATTGCATTCAATGTGCATACAACATGGCAAAAAATTCTTCAACAAACACGTCACCATTTGAGGCATGTCTTGGGTACTTTCCAAGATCGCCTTTGGAATTCATCTTTGAGAAAGATGTCGCTATAGATGGTCATAGTGACATAGATAAGGCAAGGAAGTTCATTGAGAAAATTCAGTTAGTACATCACACAGTGCAAGAACAACTTGAAAAGAGTCAAAGAAACTACAAGGCAAGGCATGATAAACACCGTGTTGATCACAAATTCTAGGTTGGAGATGAAGTTTGGTTATATATCAGCAAATAAATATTGCAAGGGGAAGGTAAAAAGCTTAATCCAATATTTTATGGTCCTTTTAGAATTCTGGAAAAGATTGGTAGCAATGCATTTAAGCTAGATTTTCCTCCTTATATGAAAATATATTATGTTGTTAATGTTGAGAATTTGAGATTGTTTGAGCCTCCTTTGATTGATGATCAAGGAGAGCATGTTTAGTTTCCATCAATAGATGATTTATCATCATAATATCTTGATGAAATTCAATGAGATATCATACTTGATAGAAGAACCAGAACTTAAAGGAGAGGGAATGTCGAATACCTTAGAGTGGGACTCAAGGTACAAAATCCTTCCAAGGAAAAATGGATGGAGATTGAAAGGGTGAGGGAGATGTACCCTCACTTTTTGAACAATTGATAGTATATTTTGGGGCCCAAAAGGATTCTAGTGGGGAGGAATGATCAGAAGCTCAGTATTTATCTTAAAAATGAAAGTTCTCAGAAATTATCCAAACTAGAACAACTGCGTAGTAGAGCTTGTCGCCAAGTTTCCGGCGCAATTCATTTCGTCAAAATCCGAATTCGGATGAAGAAGTTATGACCTGCTGTCCGTTTTCCCAAACATGTAAAAAAATGTATAGAATAGTGATACATTAATGACTTGGCAATCATTCAGCTAGCCCTAGGAATATCTAGGAATATTCTTCAATTTTTAGCTAATGACGCTGTGACAAGTGTCATAGTCGTATTGGTTAATGTTGATTGGGAATTGATTTTTTTTTACTATTCTAGGTTGAAATTTCAATTATTGGGTGCATTATTTTATTTTATATTGGAAATTGGAGAAATAGATAAGGGAAGTTTTAATTATTTGAGATTGGGCCAACGTGAGGTCAGGAGGCAATAAGAGACTGTAGTAAACAAATTTTTTTCACAATTGAATCTTAAGGCGTGGCCCAAGCCATGGAATCTGACCAAGGAGATGTAGCCCAAGAGGGGTGAACTTCCAATGTCCATTAGGGGAATTTTGAGGTCTAAAATGGGCCTCCTAAGGAAATCATAAAATAATAGTGGAAAAAATCTAATAAGATTTGATGACATCATCAAATTTTAGAGGGAAAAATGAAAAAACTACTTTTTCAATTCATATTTTCAACTTATCTCCAAAAGTTTTTACTCAAATTTCGAGCGGGAGTACTCGTTGGATGTAAAAATAAATTCTCCATCCGAGGAGTAGACAGCACATACTGGTAACAGAGCAAAAAATGAGAATTACATGAAAAACATGATTGCAGTCATGTTTTTCATGTATTTCTCATTTTTTGCATAGCAGGCTCCATCGAAAGTATGCAACATGGGTATTCCTTGGATGAGGAATTAAATTTTTCATCCAACAACTACTCCTACTCGAAATTTGAGTAAAAAATTTTGGAGGTAAGTTGAAAATACGAATTGAAAAAGTAGTTTTATTATTTTATTATTTTTTAATATTTTTACCCTTTTACTTAAAAATGGTGAATCATCCCCCATGGTTGACATCATCATCTTGAATCCTATTGGTTCTTATAAAGTTTATTTTAGTTGTACATTTTTCTTAGGAGGCCCATTTTAGACCTCAAAATGTCTAATGCTTCATCACCAAAACCATGTGTATTTGACTCA
The DNA here is from genome assembly GCA_034641835.2 of Pinus albicaulis. Classification (NCBI taxonomy): domain Eukaryota; kingdom Viridiplantae; phylum Streptophyta; class Pinopsida; order Pinales; family Pinaceae; genus Pinus; species Pinus albicaulis. Next base: position 52,947 of record JAXQQM020085078.1, read on the forward strand.
GTTTTCTGTGTTTGTTGTGTGTTTATATGCTGATGTTCAACATTTAGTTTCCATGATTTTATGTTCACTAAATAAACTTAATCTCATCAAGTTTGTTGGTTCATCAATCATAAGCACATCTATAAACCCTTGTACAAGAAGAAAACATAAGAAATTTCATTATAAATATGAAATTTATATTATCACAAAAATAACTAACAATCAATTTCAGATCACCAAGGGGTGGAAAGCTCATTTTTCATGGAATGATGTCTTATGAGAGAGAAATGAGTAAAAAATGAGACTTTTTGGTCTTCTTATAGGCTAGAAATCGATTTTTCTTCTTGGTGGTCATGTGACCCCACCTTATCTTTTCATCGATTGATTTGATGGTTTGTGTACTACAGATAGAAATTTTTTTACATATATTTACATCTTTCTAAAGATAAAATTCACTTTACAAAACTTTATTGATCACTTTCCCCTATTACTACTCCTTCAAATGATGACTTTGATGGTGAAATGACCTATTTTCATGATTTTAACCCTATAACCTAATGATGACACTACATGGAAGGATGAGTTGAATCTGATGACCAAGATGACCAAGATATTTTTGCAAAGGACAATAACCTAACCATATTTATGCTTATTGACCATGGCACTGAAAGGAGTAGTAATGACCTTGCTAGACTAACCAATGATCAAATTTTTATTTGAAGACCCACTGAAGTGAATACCCACTAAAACTATAAACATTTAGCTTCCAGACCCTATCAAATATATGAAAGAGCATAATTCGATCACCGGTGACCCACAAGACCGAGAGACAATAACAAGTTCCTCTTGGAAGAGAGAAATTCAAGATTGCAGGGTGAGAGCTCCAAGCCTTCAAAAGGAGATGGTTCTTCTGGAGGAAAATGAGGAGACGATGACAAGTCTCCAAAAGGAAATGGTGATAAACCACCCTCTTCTCCATCATCATCTTCACCTCCATCATCACCTTCCTCTTCATCCTCTTCCACAACAACCTTTACCCAAACACCTCCACATACCCCAAAGGGTCATGGTAAAACTCCCTTATTGAAAATTGATATTAAATTAGAATTCCCTATGTATAATGGTGAAGTTAATGCTAAAAAAATTGATAATTGGGTTCCTCAACTTGAAGTATATTTATGGATCAAAACATCAAAGATGACGAAACAAAGATTCAGTTGGCTTCATTGAGGTTGGAAAGTGTTGCTTTGATTTGGTGGGAAGCCAAAACCAAAAGAGGATATGAAAAATCATGGTAAGGTCTTAACCTCTTGGATAGATTTTATCGTTGCACTTAGAAGACAATTTTATCCATTAGCTTATATGCATAAGGCTATTATGGATTGGCAGAATTTTAGACAAATAAAAGGTCAAAGTGTGCAAAGTTACACTCAAGTGTTTAGAAGAATATCTCTAATTTTAGGTGTAGATTTGTCATCACAAGACACCTTGTTGAAATATATTGGGGGTTTACACATTTATTTAAGACATATTATCCTTATTTTTAATCCTACAAGTTTAGATGAGATTTGTATTCAGGCAACACATATTGAAGCAAGAGGGAATAACATTTCACAAGAGGGTAGAAAAAATCAATTTCAAAGTGGATACAAAGGAAAGAGTAAATTCAAAGGGAAAGGAGAGAAGAATGCATATATAAAGAATGAAGGAGAAAAATTAACATGCAAACATTGTTCCAAAGAGAGTCGTGATGAAGGTCATTGTTGGAAGCTTCATCCCTAGATGAAACCAAAGAAGTTTAACAACAAGGGGAAGACAAAGACAACTGCAACTACACAACATCACTTAAGCTCTGATTCGGGAGATGAAACAAAGATCACATCAATGGGAATGAAATGTAAGGACATAGAAAACACTAGCTCTTCAATTTTTCCTAATGATACTCAAGATGAGAAAACAAGAATTGAAATTTTCCATATTCAAGTTATTTCAAAGCATACCAAAATTGATACACTCTTCAATAGTGGTTCACAAGAAAATTTGATTTCTGAAAACTTAGTCAAGAATTTAAATTTAGAGACCATTCCTTATCCAAGACCTTATCCTTTAGGTTGGATATGCAAGAATGCAAACTTACAAGTGACAAGGAAATGCATACTTAGATTTGCAATTACAACAAACTTTCTTGATGAAGTTGAACTTGATGTAGTTCCACTTGATATTTTTGGTATTATTTTGGGAATCCCATATATTTATGATAGGAAATATATTTTTCATTGCCATGAAAACAAGTATCAATTGTTCAAATATGGTATTAAGTACATTTTTAGATCACATTGACAAAAACTAAAGCTTTCACTTGTGAATGTCGGACAAATGAAGAGACTTATTAACTCTAGCAAGAATTTTGTTCTTCTAATGGTCAAACAAAAGAATGATGTTGATAATGAAGCTTTTCAAGGTTCTGACTCAAGATTGAAATCTTATTTGGTTGAGGTTATTAACCAATATAATGAGATGTTTCATGAGCCCGGGGTATTTCCTCCCAAGATGGGAATCCAACATGAAATACAATTGCAGCAAGATTGTCCTCTTCCTAACACTGGCATGTACATGATGTCAGTGATGGAAATTCTAGAAATTAAAATAAAATTTCAAGAGTTGTTAGAAAAATGGATATTCATACCAAGTACTTCACCATGCAGGTCACCTATTGTTTTGGTGCCAAAGAAGGATGGAACATGTCACGTGTCTAGACTTCCATGCATTGAACAAGATTATGGTAAAGAACTATTACCCACTTCCTAGAATTAATGATTTAATTTATCAATTTAAAGATGCTAATTATTTTACTAAGTTGAACTTAAGGAGTGGCTACCATAAAATTAGATTTTCTTAAGGAGACATATGGAAGACAACATTAAAAAAAAACAAGTTTTGTTTGAATGGCTAGTTATGCCTTCTGGTCTTTGCGATGCTCTTGTTACCTTCATGCGTGTGATGAATGATGTATTTAGGGAATTTTTAGATGATTTGTGATAGTCTACTTAGGTAACATCTTAATTTTCCATAAATCTCATGAATAACATTTCATGCATTTCAAAAATGTACTTGATGTCTTGAAGAAAGAACAATTGGTTTTAAAGATGTAAAAGTGTGAGTTTGGAAAAACTTCTTTAGTGTATTTGGGTCATATTGTTGGAGGATGTGAATTGAAAATAGATGTCATTTTGAATTGGTCAAAGCCCAAAACATTTATGAAGGTAAGAATATTTTTTAGAGTAGCCCAATATTGAAGGAATTTTATTGCTAATTTCTCTTCTACCGTAGCTCCATTGGATGCATCGACAAGTGTGAAGTAGGTCTTCCAGTGGGGAGATAAAAATCAAAACGAATTTGGTGCATTGAAGGAAAACATCAGTTTAGCTCCTATAATTTCTCTTTCTGACTTGAGATGGTCATTTGAGATACAAAATATTGCAAGTGACTATGCCATGGGCGCAATCCTCATGCAAAATGGTAAGCCCATATGTTTTCATCTAAATTTTTTTAATGATGCAGTGACTAACTATCCTAAATATGACAATGAATTGTATGTATTGGTTCAAAGTGTGAAAAAGTGGAAAAATTACATGATGGGTAAGGAAACAATCAATCACATTGATCATCAACCATTGAAATACTTGTAATCACAAATAAAGTTGCAGCAATCAAGGAACTTTCAATGGATAGGTTTTCTTCAACAATTCCACTTGGTGATAAGGTATAAAAAATGTATCTATAACAAAGTTTTTGATATTATTTCCAGGGATATTGTTAGTGATCTAAATCTAGATTGGGGGAAAAAATTTGCCAAAAATTCAAAGTGCTCAGAATCACATGAAGCTAGAACAATTGGATCATTCTCGTTGCCAGGAATCTGATGCAATTCGTAGCACTGCAACCAAATTCCATATGTTGAAGTTAGAGCCCATCGAACGTCATCTCAAACATGCAATTTAAAAAAAAAATGCTCAAACAATGTCAAAGGTCAAAATTTTGGGTTTTCCTCTAGTCCAATGACATCATGACAGGTGTCCATTTCTAATTGGCTCAAATTTAGGCACATGACATTTTTTATTAGTTTGATTTAAGCCAATGGGAAGAGGACATGTGGCAAGCCCGAAGTTCGTCACGTGCTCTCCCCCCCCCCCCCTCAAAGGCTGAATGGGTCTAAAGATCGAATTTAGATTTTCAAATTTTTAAATGTTGGATTAAATATTACCGAGAAAAAATTTGGGCAGATATCGAGCTCGCACCCACAACCTCCCCCACACAAGCGCATATCACTACAAGTATGAAATGATAATGGATCTTAACTATCCATGCTTTTGAATAATATTTTAGTTGTATCAAAGGGTATGGGAGAGTTAAAAGGGGCCAGTCCCGAAGGGCCAAACCACGATAGCACGGGACCATGCCCCAGGAATAGGAGCAGAGGCTAGAACCCAATGGTGCATATTTAACCATTTAATATGGTTTAATTAACCATAAAAACATGTTTATTTCTCTAATTACAATTCTAATCCATGTTTCTGTTAAAAACACCCTTAGTGCATTTAACTATGGATTATCTGCTAGTTAATCCAGTTTATCATTTAATTAACTGGATTTTAATTTGGCGGTATATTTGGTGGAGCCACCAGATTCACAGTTGCCCACAGATTTAGCTACTTTAATTAGAGTTTTTCTAGTTTTGGAGGAGATTCCTAGGGGAAAATTGAATGAAGCATAAATTTTGCATATTTTGACCAATTTTGGCTCAAGAAGAATCATTCCTAAATTATTTTGATGCTTTGAAGTTGATGGTGTAGTTTTCAAAGGCGTTGGAGCAATTCTGAATTTTTTTTTTCCACTTTGAAGATTAAAGAATCCAAGGGTCACCAATAAACGCTGTCATGCCTAGATGAGCTGAAAACCATTTTCAGAGATTGAAGAGTCTATTTTGATGTTTTTAGGTCTTTTGAATCTAATGGAGTAGGTTGTAAATCCATTGGAGCATTGTAGGTGCATATCACCATACAATTGACTATTAATCCTAAGAGGTCCTAGCTAGTTGAAGCAGGTCCATGGAGATGTAGACCAGGATGGGTGAACTTCGTTATCAACTATTGTGTAATGTGTTTCTTGTGTATTGTTCCCCTACATTTTATTTGTTGTGCATGAGTTTTCAAAAGCTAATTAACTCATAAATTTCTCATCGAAGACACTTAAAAACTTGACACATCAACCCCTTCACAATTGGCTAACTTCAAACAATCCTAAACACATTTTTATTTAACTCATGAGGGAGCTAGAACAAAAAAACTAGTTTTCCCATACTCAAATCAAGTTTGTATCAAAGCATCAAGTTAGCTCATTTCAACCAAGGTTAGCTATAATATTAGCTATTGGTTTTGAATTTGTGGAAGGATAATTTAACTATGTGCAAGTTTATGTGTGTGAAGAGAAGGTCAAGATTGTAACCCAGTTCTCAAATCACAACAAAGAATCTTTTTATGCATTGCCAGTGTGATGGAAACTTCATCAAGCACTGTTTCTAGTCAATCTTCCCTAGCAAAACTCTTTGATAAAGAGATGTTGAAAAAGCTCTAAATCATGAATGATATGGTGCAAGAGATGTATGAAGATAAGAGGAAGAGCATTATACTTCAAGATAAGTTTATTTCCATGAAGGAGGAGAAGCAAGAGCTTCTTGAAAATATGCATGAGATGGAGACTTAGCTCCATATTGCAAATGAAAACCTAGCAAGGGTGCATGAGATGGAGGCTCAACTCCATGATGCCAAAGAAACACTAGCAAAATATGTGCATGAAAAGGAGGTATGCAATTCAAGTTTTTTTCTATTTCTTCTCAAGATGAATGTGTAGTGCTTTTGGAAGAAACGCTAGAGGAATAGGGTCCAAATTATTGATGAATATAGGCTATGAAGACAAAGGGTTAGGAAAACATGCACACTACATAGTTGAGACAATTGTTGTTGAGGAAAGGCCTAGGAATTTGGGTCTTGGTTATGGACAAGATGGTGGAGAATGCTCCAAGGCCATGAAGGCACATGAAGGTGTTCCACGAAGGACTTTAATTTCATTTTCATTACCTCAAGTTGTGAAGTTTGTGTTCATGAGGAATGCAATATTTTTACACCCACTTTGCAAGAAGATGCTCATAATCATGCAGCTAATTAGAATGGCAAGCAAGAGGATGTTGAAAACTCTAAAGACGTTGAATGCATTGTTGGCATTCCGAAGAGAGACACTACCTCATCAAATTCACCTCCTCAAGAAGGCGACAAAGGTGAATGTTCAAGGTATAAATCTAAATTTAATAAAGTTTATTTTTATTATGATAAACATTGTAAATCATTACCTAAGATTTGGAGAAATTGTGCATGTTCCTTTTGTGGTTTGAATAACCATAATGTTTCAAGAAGTTGGAAGAAGATAGCCATGCACAAGAAAATTTTGAAATAAAGGAGACAAGAAGTCAAAGGTACATTGGACAAGGAAAACCATGTTTAAAATAAGATGCAATTGTGTTGAACTCATTTCCATAAGCAAGGTAATCTTGTAGAAAAGTGTTGGATTTTGTATACAATAATTCATCCATGAAATTTGAAGGTCGAAAGAGATCTTGACAGGATTGGAAAGGAGGATTCCATAATTGATGTTGGTAATGATTATTCACATGATGAAGTACAACTGAAAGAATCACCATTGAAATGGTTTGGTAAGATATGATTATATTTTTTATCCAATAAAGGACTTACATGTCTTTTGATGATTGATGCATTTCTTTTCCAATTGAATACATGTTGCATGTTTACACTAGGAAGGTGTTTTAAAGGGAGAAGAATGGTCAAGTTATTGTAAAAAGAATATGCAATACTTTTGTTTGAATTGAAAGTTAGTTTTTTGAAGAGGCAAGTTTTATCGACTTGTGTTGGTCAATGAGTTTGTGCACCGAGATGTAAGAGTACATGGCGATGTTAACATGATGTGAAATTTTTTTCTCTAAAGGAGAAAATGGATATGTCCTCAAGTTATGTTTCTTGCATAATGTGTTTTTCAGATTGATGGTTGTTGTTGTGACAATATGTCTCAGTATTTTGCGAAGGTACATTCTTGAGTCAGAGGGTCATGAATAGGCTTCATTCTCAAATCATGGCATGAGCAGCATGTCAATACTGGAGGATTATGGAAAGAGGGACAATATGTCAAAGAATTTGCAGCCATTGTAGACCATTTGATGTGTTGATGCCAAGGACCTAAAGAGATGGCGAATGCATTCTTCTAGATGTGGAATTTTCAACCATAGAGGTAAAAGAATGGTCATTTTTTTTTTTTATTACTGATGTTGGTACTCATTAATGTAGTTCACTCAAATGGGCTTAACTTGGAAAATTGGTTTCTAATGAGAAGCTTGCATTGAATGCATGTTTGTTCAAAGGAGGGACATCATTCTCGGTGGAAATTCCATCAATCATCTTTTCAAGCACCAAGGGATTTCTTTCATACAACAAAGTGTTTTACCAGCTAGCAAACAAATAAAAACTATTGGATTGGGTCAGCAGCAAAAGGAGGATATTAGTTGAAGCATCAAGCCATTTTCAAGGCAAGGCATGTAAGTGAACCCATGTTGTTGTCATGGAGATTTTTTCAAAGTAGAATCAAGATGATAGAACTTGAAAAATTGAGGATTATTGAACTCTTATCAAATAACTAGCTTTGTTGGGTCCAAAAGCCTATTAGTGGGAATGAGTAATCAGAATCTAGATTAGGGGCAAAAATTTTCCAAAAATTCAGAGTGCTAAAAATCAGACCAAACTAGAATGAATGGATCAGCCCTATCACCAGGAATTCGGTGTAATTCATTCCACTCAAAACTGAGTCCGTATGAGGAATTTAGAGCCCATTGATCGTCGTATCAAACATGCAAATTTAAAACAAAATGGTCAAACATGGTCAAAGTTTAAATATTTGGGTTTTTTTAGCCCACTGACAGGATTAAAAGTTTCCATTTCTAATTGGATTGAATTTAGGCACAAGGAAATTGTTTTATTTCTTTGATTTAAGAGAATGGGAATAGGACACGTGGCAAGTTAGGGGGGCGTCACATGCCCCCCCTCCCAAAGGCTGAATGTGGTCTAAAGTCTGAATTTCGATTCTCAAATTTAAAAATGTCAGATTAAATATTATGGTGAAAAATTTTGGGCGGAGGTTGTGATGTAATGCAAGACCTCCTCCACACAAGGGCATAGAACTACCACTTTTCCACAATAATAAATCTTAACTATCCATGCTTTCGAATCATATTTGAGTTGTATCAAAGGGTATGGAAGAGTTAAAAGGGGCCAACATCGAAGGGCTAGCCCAGGATAGCACAGGACCATGCTCCAAGACGGAGAGTGAAGGCTCCAACCTAATGGTGCAGATTTAACCATTTAGTATGGTCTAATTAACAATAAAACCATGTTTATTGCGTTAATTACAATTCTAATCTAGGTTTATGTTAAAAATGTGCTTAGTGCATTTAACTGCGAATTATCCATTAGTTAATCCAGTTTAGAATTTAATTAACTGGATTTTTATTTGGCGGTATATTCGGTGGAGCCACCAAATTCGGTGTTGCCCATAGATTTAGCTGCGTTAACTGAAATTTTTCCAGTTTTGGAGGAGATTCCTAAGGAAAAGTTCAATGAAGCATAAATTTTACATATTTCAACCAATTTTGGTTTAAGAAGAGTCATTCCTAGATGATTTTGATGGTCTAAAGCTGACGGTGTAGGTTTCAGAGGCGTTGGAGAACTTCTAAAATTTGTTTTTCCACTTTGAAGGTTAAATAACCCTAGGGCCACCAGGAAAGGATTTCATGCCTAGATCAGCTGAAAATCATTTTAAGAGGTTGAAGAGTCTATTTTGAGATTTTTGGGTCTTCTAAATCCAATGGAGTAGGTTTCAAAGCCATTCGAGCACTGTAGGTGCATGAAATTAGAAAATATACCGTTAATCCCAAGAGGGCCTAGCTAATTGAAGAGGCTCCATGGAGATGTAGCCCAAGAGGGTTGAACTCTATTATCAATTATCGTGTAATGAGTTTGTTGTGTGTTATTTCTTTGCATTTTTTTTTTTGTACATGAGTTTTTAAAATCTAATTATATCATAAATTTCTCGTCAAAGACACTTAAAAACTTGACACATGAACCCCTTCACAATTGGGTAACTTGAGATGATCCGAAACACATTTTTATTTAAGTGATGAGGGAGCTAGCATAGCAAAAATAGTTTTCCCATATTCAAATCAGTTAGTGCTGCTACTATTCTTAAGAATAATTATGTTTTGCATGAGATATATGTTGAACAATATTATTTAGATAGTGATTTTCAAGATGTATATGCGAGTATGAGTCAAGGGAAATAAGTAGAGGAATTGGATTATTATTTGCATGATAAATTGTTGTGCCATCTTGGTAACATTTTTATTCCATAGGGAGAAAGAGCCAACATCATAAGAGAGGCACATACTTGTCTTATTTCTGGTCATTTCGGTTTAGGTAAGACAGTGGCACAACTACAAAGGTATTGTTATTGGCCTCATATGTTTGGAAATGTGTCATGTTTTATTAGAGGATGTTAATTATGTGCTGTCAGTCATCCTAAAAATAGAAAGTTAGGATTGTACACACCACTCCCATTACCTTCTCATCCATGGGAGAGTGTTTCTATGGACTTTATTAGAGGAATTCCTATGTCAAAAAGGTATCATGATTATATTTATGTAGTTGTGGATAGGTTCAACAGAATGTGTATTTTAATTCCATGTAAAAAGAAAATCACAGCTGAAAAAATTACTTAGTTATTCTTTCCAAATGTATGGGGTAAATTTAGACTTCCCACATCAATTGTTAGTGATCAAGATTCTTGCTTTGTTGGGAATTTTTGGTCAAGATTGTGGTGATTCATGGACACCAAATTGAAAAAGAGTACAACATATCATTTGCAAAAAAATGTTCAAACATAGGTGGTGAACAATACAGTGATAAACCTTCTTTGTGGTTATTGCAACATGCTTCCTAAGTTGTGGGATGAACATTTGCACTATATTCAACATGCTTACCACCAGGTCAAGCACTCTTCAACTAAAACATTTCCATTTGAGGCATTTATGGGATACTTGCCTAAATATCCTTTGGATTTTATTTTTGGAAAAGATATTTCTATTGATGGTCATAGTGACATAGGAAAAGCTAAAAATTTCATTGAACAAATCCAATTGGTGCATCAAATTTTTCAAGAACAGCTAGAAAAGAGCCAAGTCAAGTAGAAAACAAGGCACGAAAAGCATCGCGTAGATCACAATTTCCAAGTTGGTTATGAATTTTTGCTTCAAATTAGAAAATAAAGGCTTCAAGGAGAAGGTGAAAAAATGAAACTAGTTCGATATGGTCCATTCAGAATTTTAGAAAAGATTAGCGATAATTCCTTTAGGTTGAATTTTCCTTCATATATGAAATTTATATTATTGTTAATGTTAAAAATTTAAGGTTGTACGAGCCTCCTTTCATTGAATATTAAGGAGAGAATGTTCAAATTACTTCTATTGAGGAGTTTTCTCCTAAATATCTTGAATAACTATAACAAGACACCATTCCTGACAAAAGAAAAAGGACTTCAAAACAAGGGAATGTGGTGTACCTTCGTGTGGGGCTAAAAGGAAAAAATCCAAGTAAAGCCAAATGGATTGATATTAGAAAGGTCAGGGAACTATACCCTCCTCTGCTGAACAACTAAAAGTGATATTTTGGGGTCCAAAAGCTTTCAGTGTGGAGGAGTGATCTGGTGCTAGAAAACATAATCAAAAATTAAATTTTTTTGAATAGCTTGAAACTTATGTGCTTGCATAGATCTCGTCATTCTGAATTCGACATATTTCGTTTTGCGAAAACCCGACACCATATGATTCCAGAAATGAGTTTCTTTTGTTTTGCCAAACATGAAATGTTTGGAAAAAAATGCGCAGCCTGCCTAATAAGTAGTGAGTACAACTGACTCAACCTACTAACTATGCAATGTGACTGGGATTTAGAAGCCAATGATATTTTGACACTTGTCATTCTCCTATTGGTGCTGAGTTGGAAATTTTTGATTCATTGATTGGGTTGTTTTAGTGGCCAACCACAATTCACCACGTGGCCCAATAAGAGGTAGCCATGCGACAGTGTGGGGGCCACAAAATTTATGTAAGGGTCAAGGCGAGGTCGGAGGGGGTCGAACCCATGACCTCCGCCCAACAAACCGTCGCAGTTACCACTATACTGCACCACATTTTTTAACCATATCTGGTTTTAACCTTTATTTGAATGTTATAAATGTTGCAATTGGCATGAGGGTCAGGCTAAGGCCTAAAATGGTTTAAAATGGTTCATAAAATGGTTTAATGGTTCCCAAAGATGCCTAAATTACATTTTGAACATCATAAAATGGTTTAATGGTTCCCAAAGATGCCTAAATTACATTTTTTCTCCTTTACAAGATGAGGTGTTGCTTTTAAAATCCTATTTTAATCATATCACTGCTTGTCACATTTACAAGGAACGAAACAGTGAAGCATACCTCCTATCTAAGGAGGGCGTTCGGCAAGATTTGGGGCTATGGGTAGCAAAAGAGGTTGATGGAGGACTGTTATGAATAATTGAAAAACCTCCATTTGCCCGCTAGATCCAATTTTCCTATTTTCTTTTTCTTTTTATTTTTTCAGATCAGCATGGAACTGTCCATAACTATTGGTGACTATGTATTTTTTTTCTAGTTTCACTTCAACACTGAACCATATACTGAAAAATTCTCTGTCTCTGTTTCAGATTTTTTCCTCTTAAAAGGAGATTCGGGAGATTGTTTTTTCCTCTTTTTGGTACTGTGTGATTGTAGTCTCAAAAATTTGGATCGGTGTTTACTATCCAAGTTATGTTTTTTGTGGGAGGAAATAGAAGCAGGTCTGCTTCCACTCCTATTTCGGGCGTCTATTTCCTAATTTTAGGGAAGCCCAGGGGCTACAAGAAGATGTAATTCTTGATATTTTTCTTTTTGAATAGGGCTAGGAGGATCGATCTAAAATCTTTTTTCCTCTTAATCAGTCGTAACTCCATCTTTCTTCCTTGCCAAAAATGGAGAAAAATGTAGTTCATTGAATGCTATGTGCATGTGAAATTATGCGAAAATAATGAATCTGTTGTAATCCCGTCCCTACAAGAGAAGGTGTGAAGTAGTAGCTACTAATATTAATTAAGGATTGGTACAGATATAAGGTAGGTATAGTTCTTGGGTAAATGGGTGACTGACAAGAAGGGAATACCCCTTTAACTTCTACCCTACCATGTAGCTTTACCACGTGGAGTGTTCATCCACACATTTAGCTGGAAACAGTCTTCAAGATAACAACCTAATTAACCTTACCTTTTGTTGACTTAAGGATTGGTAATTACATGCATGGTCTAGGCATAATAGGGTGCTTCCTAAAGGTGTAGAGCAAAAGTCTATTCTCTAAAGCCCGCTCGAAATGACATATCTAAATCAAAATGGTGTTATGTGTAAATGACGTATATACTATGTAACTTTCTATTTGCTCAATAGATTTTTTTATTTTTTCTTTGGAAAAAAAAAAAACTAATTAAACATGCATAGAATAGTTTTTTCTTCTTTTTATTATAGAAGACATTGATTATCTATATATATATATATATATATATATATATATATTTATTTATTTATTTATTTTAAGAGAGACACATACTTACACATCACATTCACACTCGGTTCTAAAATAAGCATCTCGGCTCAACAAGAGATTAAAAAGAAGTGGAAATGATCAAGAAATTAACTATGCCACATGCTAGTAGCTAATCACAATTCTCCTCAATTCACACATTTCAGTAAAATCTCTCTGGTAAGCATTGAGCTATTTGGTATGGTTTTTCTTCAAGTTAATTTTTTTTAATTTTTTCACATATAGATAAGAAAAAATTACATTTTTCACTTCATTCATGGTGACAAATAAGTTACAAAGGACCATATTTTGTTTTTTGATATCAACTATGGTTCCTTGTTGCGAGATCTAGACGAGCCTTTAATGTCATTCTGTTTATTCCTTGAGTTGTGTTGTAATTTTTATGTGGACAGGTTATGTCATTTTTTTTCTTGATATTTAAGTCATGATTAATTTTATTCTTTTTAAATGTATGTATTTTAATTTTTATGTTGAGGAGAATTCGAATGAAGTTGATATCGAATTACTTGGGTGCGAGTGATGGTGAAAGGGAGAAGACGCGAATTCCTAGAGGTATACAAAAGAAGGTTGGAAAGGATAATATCTCAAGGGATGGCTTGCATTAATTACTTGAATATTAACAAGCTGATATAGAACCTCTCATCTCTAGTCTTTAGTGAAATATTTTTTCGTAAGCAGGGAAAGTTCTATTTTTTTTAATTGATAAATGTTTTCAAATTTGTTTTAGGTGTTTCCTCACATGGTATGATAACTGCATGTGTTATGAAACCAACTCATAAAAGAGAAGAAAAGACAAATCAATGAATTAGAAAAAAGCTATTTCGAGCGAGAACCCTCCATTACATTACATAAATGAACAATTGTTGGATGATACAAATGACAAAACCTCATTTCTATATATAGGAGTCTATGGGGTCACAATATAATCCTAGTTGAGCTAACAGTAATAATGAAAGGGCACATCAATAACAATAGTAGGCTATTATCGGGCACAATAATAAAAAAATGGGGACTACACGGGTACAACAATAACAATAAGGGGGCTATAATAACAACAATAAGGGACTACACTAGTAATGTAGGGCCCTAACATGCCCCTCTTCTTCAAAAAAAAAAATTCCTCAATACCTGAGTAGTTCTCGATGCTTCTATATAAAATTCTCATCTTCCCATGTGGAATCTTCATTGAGTAAGTTCTTCCATTTGATGAAATACTCTTAAATTTATCGATTTCGTAGCTATTGAGTTCTTGTTTTCGTGACTACTTCAGGTTCCAATATGATTTTTCCTTTCTCATCAAGTTCTAGCAATATTTTTTGAACCAGAAGTTTGTCAATGATAACCTTCTTTAAGCAAGAAACATGGAAAAATGGGTGCAATTGAGAAGATGTAGGAAGCTACCATTTGTATGCCATAGTAGCAATCTTCTGTAACACCTTGTAAGGAGCATAGTTCTTTGGTGACTATTTATTATCCTTCTTAGCTTGCTTGAGGGACATTTTTTGTAGCCGTAAAAATACCCAGTCGCCTACATCGAAAATTCTCTCGTTGCGATGTTGATCTGCATGTTGTTTCATTTGATTTTGTGCAAAATTTAGGTTATCCTTTAAGATTTGGAGAACTTGTTTGATGCTCAATGTGATATTCCACTTCTTGAACGATAGAATTTTCTCATAAATATGATGTTATGGACAACGGATGATATCCATAAAGTGCCATAAATGGAGTCATTTTTTCTGCACTGTGGAAGGAAGTGTTATACCACCATTCAGTGAGAGGTAACCAATTGAGCCATTGTGTTTGTTTATCAGATACAGAGCAATGAATATATCCTCCCAAAAATTTTCTCACTTTCTCATTTTTCCCATCGGATTGAGGATGATAAGATGAGCTATGAGCTAGTTGAGTATCCAAACAAGAAAATAATTCAGTCCAAAAATTTCCAATGAAAATGGGATCTCTATCACTTACAATAATCTTTGGGTTTCCATGTAGTTTTTTAGTTGTTTCCATAAATGCAGTATCAACTTTACTCACTTTAAATGGATGAGATAATGCACAAAAGTGTGCATACTTGGTAACTCTATCAACTACCACCAGGTAACACTCTTTCCTTTGGAATTACATAAACATGTGATAAAATCCATTGAAACCTCCTCCCAGTGTTGATTTATAATGGATAAAGGTTGTAGTAGACCTGGGGTCTTCATTGTGTCAAATTTATTTTTCTAGAAAATCAAACATTCCGCCATACAATTTTGAATATCAGATTTAGCCCAAAAAAAATATTTCTTCACCCTGTGGTAAGTTTTTAAAAATATCGAGTGTCCTCCTAAGGGAGAGGTGTCGAATTCCAAAAGAACATTTTGTTTTAGTTGGGAATTATTACAAAGATATCACCAATATTTGTACCATAAGGAATCATTTTTCCAACTAAATGTATCAGATGTACTGGGATATTGCTGAAAAATTTAAATGAGTGCCCATACTTCTTTGTCATTATTCCATTAATTACCTTGCTTCATTTATGCAATCTGGTTGGATAATATAAATGGCACAAAGAAATGCTTCCACATCCTCATCCTCTCTTGAAAGTGCATCTGAAACAACATTTATCTTCCCTTTTTTGTAGATGATTTCAAAGTCATAACCCAACATATTTGTGACCCATTTTTGTTTCTCTTATGAAGATAATATTTGTTCCAAAAATTATTTAAGACTATCATGATCAATTTTTACCTTAAAGTTTCTTCCCATTATGTAAGGTCGACATTTCTTTAGTGCATGTAGTATTGCCAAAATTTCCTTCGCATAAATAGCTTTGTGTAAATACTTTCCTTTGATTGGACGAATTTCAAAAGTAATAAGTCTTCCTTCTTGTGTTAGAACAACATCAATTACATTTCCTGAGGCATCACATTCCACAATAAAGGTTTTTGTAAAGTTTGGCATAATGAAGATTGGTGCTTGGCACATTGCCTCCTTAAGATGTTCAAAGGCCTTAGTTTCTTTAGGAGTCCATGAAAATGCATATTTATTCAATAATGTTGTTAGAGGTGTTGCTATTCTCCCATAATTATTAAAAAACTTGTGATAATATGCTATTAACCTGAAAAATACTCGCAACTGTTTTATGGTTTTGGGGGTTTTCCATTCCTTAATGGCTTTAATTTTATTCGGGTCTACCTTAACACCCTCCTGAGATACAATATGGCCCAGATATGCCACCTCTTGTACTCCAAATAATGCATTTGGATGTCTTTTCATATAATTGTTTCTCCTCCAATATTTTGAGCACCCTGTCAACATGTTGAACATGATCCTTCCAAGACATGTTATAGATTAGTATATCATAAAAAAATACTAATAAATTTTTTCTAAGGAAGGGTTTGAAAATGGAATTCATCAAACCTTGAAATGTAGAAGGTACATTGGTAAGGCTAAAAGGCATGACCAAAATTTCATAATGACCCTCATGAGTTTGAGATGTTGTTTTCAGAATGTCTTCACTATTCATTCTAATTTGATGATATCCTGAACAGAGATCCAACTTGGTGAAACAAATTTCTCCATGTAATTCATCCAATAATTCATCAGTCATAGGAATGGTAAATTTATGTTTAATAGTGAGTTTATTTATCACCCTATAATCCGGACACATGCACCATGATCCATCCTTTTTGTGAACCAATACTACTGGAGGAGAAAAAGAACTTTGACTAGGTTTAATTATACCAACCTTTAGCATTTCTCCAATAATACGTTCAATTTCTATCTTTTGGACATAACAGTATATGTAAGGCTTGATGTTTGGAGGAACACTTCCTGAAATCAAGAAATAAAATGAATAGAATGATCATGATCACGACTAGGTGGGATTCCTTTGGGAGTTTCAAACACCTTGGAATGATTGTCCAATACCTTTTGGAGATCTCGAGACATAGATGATTTTGATGTTGGAACTTCTAGAGAGAATAATTGTGTAATGATGCCTCATTTTTCTTTCTTTAGAAGCTTTGTCATGACATTAGCGCTTATTACATTTCTTGGCTTCACTGTGATACCCCTTAATTCAACTTCCTTTCCTTCCAAAAAAAATTTCTTGAAAATTAAAAGCTATTGTCCCCAAAGATTGTAAACATTTTACTCCTAGTACAACATCAGAACCACCCATTTGAATTGAAATCATTTGACTATTCAATACATATTCCCCCATGGTTAGCCTGATATTATGGTATTTTCCTGAGAAATTTATAGTTCCTCCATTTTCCACCATCACTTGACACTCTAGCACTGGGTTTAGGAAAAATTCAATTCCTTGGCTACCTTACAATGAATAAAATTATGGGTACTACCCGAATTAATAAGCACTATAACATTTTTCTTCGTGATATGTCATTCTATATTGAGATTTTGAGGCGTGGTAACTCCTGCCAATGCATTACATGATATGGTCAGATTCATTTCTTCATCCACTAGGGTTGGTTCCTGGTGTATATCCTCTTCTTTTGAAGTTTTTTGTTCCTTTTCTTCGTCCTCTTCACAATCTATGTAAAATAATTTATTCTGATTAACTTATGACCTTTAGATTATTTTCTATCATAACTATAGCAAATGCCTTTTGTTGTTTTTTCTTCCAATTTTTGTGTTGTCAACCTTGTAGGTTGTGGAAGTCTAGGAGTAGAAAAACTTCCATATTTATAGTTTTGAGTGGGAGGCTTCCTTATCACCATAATTTTTCTTTCCATTTTTCTTTCCACCCTGAATGCCTTCTCTAATGTATCTATTTCCCAAAGGCGAACCTCATGTTGGATGTAATACTTTAGATTCCTTATGAAGACATCAATCATATGTTCCTCTGGAATATTATTTACCCTTATAGTCAATTTTTGGAAGTCCTCAATGTGCTCCATCATTGAACCCTTTTGTTTGAGATTTATCAATTGCCTAAAGAAGGTGTTTCTCTTTGTATCCTCATTATGTGCCATAATTTCCTGCATATAAATTGACCAAGTGACCAGTAGATTATGAGAAAAAAGCCATCGATACCATAAAAATTGATTTTGTTCTAAATATAAAGTTGCAATGCATACCTTTTATGTGTTTTGCATATTATGGAGCTCAAAGAATTGCTCCATTTGTAGTATCTAAGTTATGAGATCCTTGCCATCAAAATTCCTCATATCTATCTTTGGAATATGGTGGGTGTTAAATCCAACATTAGAGTCTATCAAATCATGATTAACATTTATTTTGTTCTCTTCACGAGTTTCCCTCTACTAGTTTTCCGTTGTTAGGAATCTTTTCTTGTAGCAACTTTGCCAAATATTCCTTCAAACCTTCCATGTCTTCCTTCAAAATTTCCATGTTTTCTTATATACAATCCATCTTAGCTTCCATCCCATAATTCAAACCATCCATCTTAGCTTCCACAGCTTTCTTCAAACCATCCATTTTATCTTCCATGCCTTTCTTCAAACCATCCATCTTAGCTTCCTTGTTGCCTTCTATACCATCCATCTTAGCTTCCACACCATCCATGTAATTCTTTAGACCATCCACCTTAGCTTCCACTCCTTTATTCAAACCATCCATCTTAGCTTCCATGCCTTTCTTGAAACCATCCATATTACCTTCCATTTCATTTTTTGTTACTCTTTGCGAGAGAGAAATTTGTTCCACTTGGTCTTGTAATATTGATATATCATGTTGCAATTATTCCTCTTCATGAGTCATAGTAGAGCATTTTTAGGGCTTAATGGGTGTTGAATTATTTCTAGAGGTTGTTTTATAACCCAATACTGATATCTATTCCCTTGGAATCACTTCAAACTGATTTTTCAAACAAGTCTTATGCAATTTTACAACAAAATACACACCTTTTTCTTGCTTTTGAAGAGCTTGATATAGAAACTGATGTATGTCTGTAATTTCAGATCTCCAAAATTTTATCTTTGATATTTTCTTAGCCCTCTCAATTTTATTTCCAATTCCATGGGTCAGACCTGATTTGGGTTCTTCAAGGAAAATTTATGTCCAATCTCCCACAATGACCTAATTATGGACTAATTCAGTAGAACGAACTTGTACAGTGTGCCAAGTGTCACTCTTTCCTCCTTCAGCTATGAAATTGATACAAGAGAAGATAAATATCATGTGATTGTGGCCACATTTTACAGAATTCCAATCTGATGCTCCGAGAGAGAGTTATGATGATTTTCTCAAGGTCGCCTATTTGACATGAAATTCGGGAAACTATAAAAACCCTAACTTCCACAAATCATATCTCCAAATATATATCGAACCAAGATCTAAAATTCTTACACGAAGTTCCTCAATATTCTTCAAAAATGGGTTTTTTTAATCTTATGAACCGTTGATCAAAGAGGATCGTACATGTACAAGTACAAGTGGCTTAAGTACAAAGGCTTAAAAATCAAAGTGTCAAAAATGTGGCAAAATCAGTATCAAGTTGAAGATCTCAAATTTCTGATTCCAACGGCACACACGACACTAAATACTAAGTCTGTATGGAGGAGTTAGAAGTAGTCAAATTTTAAGGGTTGACTTGGTGAAGTGGTGGCTTATGGAGGCGACAAATTTGCAGAAATCCGGCCACTGGATTCCAGCCAACTCCGACCGTATTATGAGAAAATTTGTGGGTCCATTAAATTGACTCCTTCAGTCAAATTATATAAATTTTAGAAGGGATAGTTGGTTTTAAATAAAATAAAATAAAAATATTAAAAAAATGGTAGTGCGGGCCATGAGCCCCGCCCTAGCTAATGGAACATACAACAAACAATTATATATTAGTGGGGGTGGGCAGCGGTCATGAACTCGTCTCCCAACCACTCAACACCAACAATGGGTGGGGCCAACAGTCATGACCCTACGGCCCTAAACCACTACCCATATATGTGTATGGTGCTGGCGGAAGATTCAAGGCGGGCCACCCAATGCGGGCCTGACCACCCATACTTTGTACTAAATATATTCAATAACCTCTTAAAACAATATTTTGCGTATTTTCAGAAACATACTCAACCTTTTCATGGAGGGGGCGGGGTTTGACCACTCGACCCCCTCCCTTATATAACAGATCACAAACCAACAACTCAGCTAGCAAAATTTCTTGGGGAGTCCGCACACCTTTATATATTTAAACATGCATTTCATAACTACTCCGAGGCAGGCCTGGAGTGGCACGGAGTATGAGACAAAGTGGAACCTTGAGTGCCTTGCAGGACAGGGGTGGAACCATGAACTAAGGCCATTTCTAGAGGGGGGCGGAACCATGAACTAAGCCCATTTCCAGAGGGGCTAGATTTTTCCAACGTCAGAATCAGGAAAATTTTATATGGATTATGCACCTCTCAGTGCCACAAATCCAGCGATGTTGTCCATTTCTTCATTAGAGGTCTCCAATATTCGGGCACTTTCAGCTATGGAGTTGTAAGGGTGTAATTTTCCATTAATGCTTGTACTTTCATTTTATTTGCTGCTTAATGAAAGGGGGCCACCCCACTGATTGAGTAGGGCCTGGAGACGTAGTCCCTCCTGGACGAACTCTGATATCAATTATGTGTCTTCTTTGCATGATTTTATGTGCTTCTCTCTTCTTATGTTTATGCCTTTTAATTTTCATGGTTAAGATGAAATCATTAGGGGAATTTTGAGTTCTAAAATGGGTCTCCTAAAAAAAATGTACAACCAAAATAAAATTTATAAGAACCAATAGGATTCAAGATGATGATGTCAACCATGGGGGATGATTCACCATTTTTAATTAAAAGGGTAAAAATATTAAAAATAATAAAATAATAAAACTACTTTTTCAACTCGTATTTTCAACTTATCTCCCAAAGTTTTGACTCGAATTTCGAGCAGGAGTACTCGTTAGATGAAAAATTTCATTCTTCATCCAAGGAGTACCCATATTGCATACTTGCGACGTACCCTGCTACATGAAAAATTAGAAATACATTAAAAAACATGATTGCAATAACATTTTTCATGTATTTCTCATTTTCCGTACAGCAAGGTCCATCGAAAGTATGCAACATGCATACTCCTTGGATGAGGAATTATATTTTCATCCAATCACTACTCCTGCTCGAAATTTGAGTAAAAGCAATGGGAGATAAGTTGAAAATACGAGTTGAAAAAGTAGTTTTTTCTTTTTTCCCTCTAAAATTTGATGATGTAAACAAATCTTATTTTATTATTTCAACTATTATTTTATAATTTCCTTAGGAGGCCCATTCTAGACCTCAAAATTCCCCTAATGTTATGTTTATGCCTTTTAAGTTTCATGTTTAAGATGAAATTTTACATGTAATTCTTTAATACACCTCAAAACAAACGATTTTGGATCAAGTGGTATCATAGTAGGTCTTTGTATATGTGAATTGGATGTTTGCATGCTAGCTAGAAACAAGCTATGAAGAGGTGAAGGGAAATTAAATTCTTTTGATCCCAAAGAGGGACTTGCACATCAAAGAAGAAACATGGATGACAATTTTCGAAATGAGGAGGAGCTAAAATTTTGCAAGAGATTCTACACCATGGCAGATCGGGTCGAGAAGTTTTTCTCTAGACTTGAAAAACTAGAGAAAGCAGGAGATAATGCTTCAGAGGGATCAGGTTCAGCACATGGAGATAATGGACGAGATCCACCTCCTTCTCCTCCCGCAAGTGAAAGTTCTTCATCCTCTTCTCACCATCATCATAGGAATTCAAGAAATGCATCTAATAAACGTTTCTTTTAAGTTAGATGTCAAATTTTATCTTCCCATGTATAACGTTGAAAGTAATGCAGAGAAGTTTAACAACTAGATTAGGAAGATTTAACTCTACTACAAGATTCAAAAGATTGTGGGGGATGAGGCAAAGATCAAGTTGGCTTCTCTTCCACTGAATGGCACGACTCTTATTTGGTGAGAGATCAAACTTCAAGGAAACATTAATTTGGGTAACCTTATTTCCTCATGGTCAAATTTTATTTATGCACTAAAAGATCAATTCTATCCCTTGGGTTATAAGAAAAAATCCTTAATGGAGTGGTAGTACCTAAGGCAAGGAAAAGGACAAAATGTACAAATATTTATTGAGGAATTTAGAAAACAAGCACTAAGTTTGGGCATTTCATTAGATTCACCTGAAGTGGTAACTAAGTATATTGGGTCATTCCATAGTGACCTTAGACATTCATTGTTAATGTTTCAACCTACTACTATTGAATTAGCCAGTGTAAATGCCATTCATCTTGAAAACAGGGGTAGAAATGATAAATATGATCATTCAAATAAACCACCTTTCAAACCTTCAAATGGAAAATTCAAGGGGAAAGGAAAGGGAAAGGAAAAGAAGACGACATCAACAAAGAAAGATGAAGGAGAAAAGCCTTATTGCACTCGCCGCAAAAATGAAGGTCATGACTACAATCATTGTTGGAATTTTTACCCAGAAGAGAAGCCATAGAGATATGCTGGAAAGTTTAAGAAAAATACAATAGCAACCGCACAACAAGGCCTTGGATCCGACTCTGGCGATGAGGCGTTGATCACAGCAGTAGGCACAAAAGGTTCTCTTTCTCTTCATTTTAATTCTGAATCACATGGAAGCACTATTTAAAAAGATGAGCCTCTTCCTAATGAACAAAAGAGAATTGACTTGTTTCATATTAGACTTGTCATAAATCATACCAAAGTAGAAACTCTATTTGATTCAGGCTCTCAAGAAAATTTAATCTCAGAATCCTTGGTTAAAAATGTTAGGCCTAGAATTTAAGCCTCATCTGAAGCCTTATCAGCTTGGATGGATAAATGACAAAGAAAAATTAAATGTAACCTAGCAATGTAAGGTTAACTTTGTAATTGCTTCTAAACTAGTGGATGAAGTAGAACTGGATGTCATACCATTTGATATCTATGGTATTGTGTTAGGGAGTCCCTATATTTACGACATGAAAGAAGTTTTATTTCGACATGAAAATAAATACCAAATCACAAAATATGGGATATAGTATGTTATAAGAGCTAATCAAACCAAGATTAGTGCCAGTGTTGTAAGTGAAGGACATATGAAGAAATTGGTGAATTCCAGCAAGGGGTGTTTTCTTATGGTTGTGAGAGAAAAGGATGCAGAAATATCTGACGCTTTCCGAGGAGGTGATCCGGCTGATAAAAAGTAATTATGTGAATTTATTTCTAACTATGATAAGTTGTTTCAGGAATGTATAGGATTGCCTCCGAAATGAGAAGTCCAACATGAGATCAATTTACAGCATGATGCTCCGTTGCCAAACATTGGTATGTACAAGATGTCGTCTATCGATATGGAGGAGATCAAAAAGAAGGTACATGAATTATTGAACCAAGGGGTTATCCAGCCAAGTACTTATCAATGCAGATCGCCAATCGTGTTAGGGCCTAAGAAAGATGGCACCTGGAGGATGTGCATGGATTATTGGGCACTAAAAAAAATCACGGTGAAAAAATGATACCCTCTCCCTCGCAATGATGATTTTTTAGATCTATTAAAGAATGCTATCTATTTCACAAAATTGGATTTCCGTAGTGGTTATCACCATGTCATAATTGCAAAGCAGGATGTGTGGAAAACTACCTTCAGGACCAAACAGGGGTTGTTCGAATGGATGGTGATGCCATTTGGACTGTGCAATTCTCTAGCCAAATTCATGAGGGTCATGAATGATCTTTTTATGCCTTTCAGTGATGAATTTGTCCTTTTATATTTAGATGATATTATTGCCTTTAGTGGGACTTGGGATGAACATGTATGCCATCTAAAGAAAGTGCTTGATGTATTAAAAAGGGAAGAAATGTATGTAAAATTTTCAAAGTGTGACTTCAGGAAAACCTCTTTGGTATACCTAGGTCATATTGTCGGTAATAGTCAATTAAAAATAGACCGCTCCAAAGTTGAGGTGATTGTAAAATGGCGTAAGCCTACCAATGTAACAAAGGTTCGCAGTTTTCTAGGTGTATTAAAGTACTAGAGGAGATTCATTGCCAACTTCTATGTTATTGCATCACCCTTACACACAGTGACAAGTCTAAAACATTCCTTTTAGTGGGGAGGAAAGCAATAGAATTCCTTCAAAGCACTGAAAGAGAAAATTAGCACCGCACCAGTCCTGGCTTTACCAGATCTCCAGTAGCCTTTTGAGATCGAAACTGATGACAGTGGGCATGCCATGGGAGCTGTACTATTGCAATAAAAGAATCCAATATGTTACCAATCAAATAATTTCTCCCAGGCTGTCATCAATTACCCCACTTATGACAAGGAACTGTATTCCTTGCTCCAAAGTGTCAAAAAGTGGAAACACTACTTGATCGGCAAGGAAACAATTATCCATATGGATCAATAGCCCTTGCAATACCTTTATTCATAGACCAACCTACAAAAGGCTTTTCATTTCAGGTGGATGGGTTTTCTACAACAGTTTCATCTAGTAATAAAGTATATGAAGTGAACTAACAAAAAAGTAGCAGTTATGCTCTCTCACCCTCCTCTTTCTGCTTCTATTATTTTTCATGATGCTTCGTTATATTTTGAAATTTATGCTAAAAAATACGCTAACGATGATGAATTTAAAGAAATATATGCAAAACTAACTCATGTATCACAGGTGGACAACTATCATTTGCAGGGGAATTTGTTGTATCACCTTGGAAAATTGTGCATACCCACAGTAGAAAGGGTACATGTAATTCGAGAGGCACATACCTCTCTTGTGTTAGGTCACCTTGGTGTCAAAAAAACCTTATGTAATTTAAAAAGGTTTTGATTTTGGCCTCGTATCGAAAACATTGTAACCAATTTGTAAAGGGATGTGTGATGTGTTATGTTTGAAAGTCCTCTAATAGAAAACTTGGGCTCTACACACCACTCCATTTTCTGGGTTGTCCATGGGAAAGTGTGTCGATGGAATTTGTTGGAGGCTTGCCTATGTCTAGAAAGGGTCACGACTATTTGTATGTTTTTGTAGACCACTTTAGCAAAATGTGAATATTAATGCCTTGTAAAAAGTAGGTCACTGCTTAGTAGACCACTTACCTTTTCTTTCAGTTTGTTTCGTTCCACTTTGGATTGCCCACATCGATTTGTGTCAGATCGAGACTTTCACTTCCTTGGAGAGTTTTGGGCCAGCTTGTGGCAAATTATGGACACCAAGTTGAAGAAAATTATGACATTCCATCCAAAAACGAACAGATAGAGGTCGTCAATCGTACCATGCTACACTTGTTGTGGGGCTATTGCAGCAAACATCCCAAGTTATGGGATGAGCATCTTCCATATGTGCAGCATGCCTACAATCGAGCAGTGCATTCGTCTATGCATCACTCACCATTTGAGACATGTTTTGGTTACCTACCAAAGGACCCCTTTGACATGATCTATGGAAGAGATGAAGATGCCAATGGACAAGATGATAGGGACAAAGCATAGTGGTTCATCCAGAGGATACAGATAATTCACCAAGAAGTGTAAGAGTAGTTGGAGAAGTGTCAGGCTTTATATAAGGCCCAACATGATAAGCATCGAGTCGACCATCAATTTCAAGTTGGTAGGCGGGTATGTCCCATCCTCATGATGCTGTGGTTAGTTAAACAAATCTATTTGATAGATACATGTTCCGTCGATATCACTGATATGGTAGTGATGTTGGTGGTTGTTGATGATGATTGTTGATGCCCTCAGGGGCATTTTTCCTTTGACAATAGGTGTGTTAAGCAGGTAAATCCTCTCTGAAGACAGAGACGATCCCTCTAGCCCTAGAGTGGGTCTAGAAACAAAGGGACCTGCTAAAGTGTTGCTTCCTAATTATTGAATGAAAAACGGACATAGTAGATCAACCTACCTGGAATCCAATGCTATCATTGTTGCTGTAGAAGTCGTGGCCTCTCGCTCCTGCCCCAACAAGTGAGAATCCTTTCGTCATTACACTTGGATAACTGCGCGTAAAACAAGAAACAAGAACATCATACAAGATAACAACATTTCATTCATAAATATTAGCCAGTCAAATAGGGCTAAGAATATTTCATTAAACAAACATCGTAACATAAAAGTGGAACCAAACAGTAGTCATGTATATAAATTAATGGAAGGAAGAGTTACAAACAATGCTTTGACGTTACAGTCTCCTCCAGCGGGGTTCAGCTAAAGTGCATCTCAGATGCTCGTCAGGGAATTCAGACGGGATGAAGGCATGGAATCAAGCTCTCTCAAAAGTCATGGACTCAAGCTTCCTCAATATAATTCCTTCTATTCTATCTTTTTTGATAATTCAGCTATAATATGTTTAATTCTCCAAGTTCAGCTATTCATTTGTTCAACTAACTTGTTCTAAGAGAGATAGATTCTTTTATAGAGGAAAAGGAGGAGGTTAGGATCCCTACAAAGGTGGAAGGGAGGCCTATCCTTTAGGAGGTTCCCATGGGAGGTGGAAAGCATAAAATAAAGGAGGGAGTCCATGGTTATTTAGTCCAACCACTCCCAATGACTCATCCTCGAAGTTGTTGAAGTGGAATATCTACCTCTATTTTAAAAAAAAATTCCATAAACATCTTGGTGCGGGTGTCTAACTGGGACAAAGTGCCAACTAGTGTAAGGCCGAGTGTTAATCTTCCTCATTGGAGTGAGGAAAGAATGGCTACTTTCACCAAGGAAAAAACAGGGGTTTTTGAAGCTCTGCTAAGGGAAATTTAAACAGATGGAATATTGCTCTCATGTAAAGGGATGCAAGGATGGTGTTTGCAAGGCATGGCACTTCTTATTGATCATAGAAATGACCCTCCAATGGGAAATATGGGAATTGCAGGGACGGTGACAAAATGTTATGTAACAGATGCTCCCAAAAGCATGAGGTCCGAGAGAGAGGGAGGGGAAAAATGCTTTATGAGAACGCGTTCGAACCAAACACTGTTGTCAGGAAACCTGAAATTAAAAATACAATTAATATCTCTGATACATGAACATGTGGTATGGGTGCAGCCATCCATAATAGAGTACATAAAAATTGAGATCCAAGTTATGGACGCAGCCATCCAACAGTAAGGATCAACAAATAGACTCAGGTATGGTCGTAGCCATCCAATCAAAAGAGTCAGGTAATAAGTCATGATAATCCACAAAATCCTGAAACCTGGGTTTTATCAGACAAAACCCAGGGTCTTGCGCTCCATCCTGACCTGAACAAGTACAATTTCAAGCATGTGAATGTATGAACTGAAGTTGAACATGCAAGAAAATCGTCTGATTACTAGCCAATGATGAAATTTGTTAACAGATGCGAGAGGAACCACCAATAATTACAATGGGCCTTAAGGTACAAAAGGTACAATCCACAGAATGTGAATAGTGATCTGATGTCAAACACCCGTACAATCACTCGATCAAAGGCTAATGATGTGAACCTTGCGTCGAATGCGGAGAACCTATCATTGAGGTATGCAGGCTCCAAGGTACCAAAAGGGAGTCTCTAGATCAAATTCCTAGATAATGAGCTGAAGTCGACAAGAAATGACTTGGTCGAATGAGGGCCATAATGTTTCCCACATCATCGACACAAGAAAAAGGAACATGATGATAGTGAATCAAGACCAACAAAGAATCAGAGGAAGGTTGAAAATTGTAGAGGCAAACTTCTCTTGAACATATCAGTGACACGACACTAGATTTGGCAGTATTTCACATCAAGGGATCTGAGGTCATAGTGACATGGCAAAGAGTAGATGAGAGGTAAAAAGAGATTACCAAAACCCATGGAGGAAAAAGTGACGAAATGAGATGTCCCTTACACCAGGCCCTGTGCCAGTTGGTGCTCTGTCCTAGTTAGACACCCACGCCAAGCTATTTATGGAATGTTTTTAAAAAAATAGAGGCATAGATTCCACTTCAACAAATTTGAAGATGAGTCATTGGGAGTGGTTGTATTGAATAACCACGGACTCCCTCCTTTATTTTATGGTTTCCACCTCCCATGAGAAACTCCTAAAGGATAGGCCTCCCTTTCACCTTTGTAGGGATCCTAACCACCTCCTTTTCTTCTATAAAAGAAGATATCTCCCTTAGAATAAGCTAGTTGAATAGCTGAATAGTTGAACTTGAAGAATTAAACATATTATAGCTGAATTACTAGAAAAGATAGAATAGAAGGAATTATGAATTCTGAGAGAGCTTGAGCCAATGCCTTCATCCCATCTGAATTCCCTAATGAGCATCTGATATGTGCTTCAGTTGAACCCCGCTGGAGGACACTGCGACATCAAAGCATTGGTTGTAACTCTTCCTTCCATTAATTTATATTCATGACTACTGTTTGGTTCCATTTTTTGTGTTATGATGTTTATTTAATGCAGTATGTTTAGCCCACTTTGAATGGCTAATGTTGGGCATGTGTTATATTCTTTCCACAACTAAGCACGCGCGGGGGGGCAATAGCCCCCCCTGTCGGGGTCCGGGGCAGTGCCCCGGCGAAAATTTTTGGTCCTTAATTTCCGGCAGGTAGTCCGCGTCCATGGTTTTGTGCATGGTTTTGCACATGGTATTGGGGTATGATGGTTTTTGCCCCGGTATTTTTTGTAGATCCGCTCAAGGAATCCGCTGCTATGTTCTCTAACCAGGTTTATGGATTGGGGTTTATGTATGTCGGCATGTATATATATGTGTGTTGTAACACCAAAAGGAATATAATGAAAAATCAAGCCGGTCGTCCCGATTTGGGATCCTTTATGCTCCCTGATTATTCCGTTTTTATGCTTTTATGTTTTATGCTCTCGCTATTGTTTATTTTCTATTATAAGATTCATGTGTAGATAATTTCTGTTCAGGGTTAAAACCCACATTTGGTATCAGAGCTGTTTCGGCTTCAAGGGGACGCCTTTGTTGTTGAGGGTTTTTTGCTCGGGCCTGTGGTAGACCCTGTGCAGTGGGAGATCTGCGGGATCGATTCTTGCGGTGAAAGAATATGGCGAGCGGCGGAAAGATAGAGATCGAGAAATTTAATGGTCGGAGTTTTGAGTTGTGGAAGCTCAAGATGGAGGATCTGCTGGTGGATAAAGATCAGTGGATCGTGGTAGATCCAGGTACTAAACCAACGGCAATGTCAGATGAAGACTGGAAGAAACTGGATCGGAAGGCTAAGAGCACAATACGGTTGTGTGTCTTAGATTCAGTATTGTTGAATGTATCTGGGGAAGCTACGGCGAAGACCTTGTGGGAAAAGCTAGGGACTTTGTACCAATCTAAGTCTCTGGTGAATAAGTTGTTCCTGCGGAAAAATCTGTATAACCTGAGGATGAAGGATGGAGATTCGGTGACAGAGCATCTGAACGCCTTCAATACTGTGGTAAGTCAGCTGTCATCTGTTGATATTAAAATCTCAGATGAAGATAAGTGCATCAATTTGTTGTGTTCTCTACCAGACTCGTGGGACAGTCTGGTTATTGCAATAGGTAGCAATACAACTACCTTGAACTTTGATGACATTGTCTCAGCCTTGCTGTCGGAGGAAATGAGACGGAGAAATATGGAGGGTCAGAATGGAGATGCCTTATCTGTACGAGGAAGGTCCCAGAACAGAAACAAGAATAAGGTTTCGAGTGGGAGATCTAAATCTAGAGGGAGATCTAAATCTCCTGGAAAGTTTGTAAAGGTGTGCTGGAAATGCGGAAAAGAAGGGCACTACAAAAAGGAATGCAGATCTAAAGCTCCTGAGAAAGGAAAGGGATCTGATGAAGGTCCTTCTGCAGAGGCAAAAACCACCTCGGATGAAGGTGGGGATGTGTATTTGGCTTCTTCTTCAAATACACATGTAGATCATGAGTCATGGTTGATCGACTCAGGTGCATCCTTTCACTTCACTCCCCATAGGGAGTGGTTCTGCGAGTATGAGAAATATGATGGTGGTGATGTCTTCCTAGGGGATGATAGGAAGGCTAGAATCGTTGGACGTGGAAAGGTCAAGCTGAAGCTGCAAGGTGGAAGGATTAGAACACTTCCTGGTGTTCTGCATATTCCTGCATTGGCCAGAAATCTGATTTCTGTAAGCAAGATGGATGATGCAGGTGTAAAAACAGTGTTCGAGAAAGATGCCTACAAGATGGTTCGGGGAGCACTGGTATTAATGCGGGGAGTTTGGACTGGAACTCTGTACAAGCTACAAGGTAGCATAGTTATTGATGGGTGTAACATTTCTGTGGTTCCTGAAAGTGGGACGGAAAGCCTAGCTGTGTCTGGAGAAAAGACCATGCTATGGCATCAAAGGCTTGAACATGTTGGAGAGAAGGGCCTTCGGATACTGCATAGAAATGGTATGGTAGAAGGTATGTCTAATTTATCTCTAGATTTCGATTTCTATGAACATTGTGTATATGGGAAGCAGAATCGGGTGAATTTTCCCTCTGGTGCTAAGAGGGCAAACAAGATATTAGAACTTGTGCACAGTGATGTGTTTGGGCCTGTGTCAGTTCCGTCACTGGGAAAGTCTATGTACTATGTTTCATTTATAGATTACTTCTCAAGGAATACATGGATATATTTCTTGAGGAAGAAATCTGAAGTCTTTGAAAAATTTAAAGAATTTAAGGCTCTGGTGGAAAACCAGATAGAGAAGAAGATAAAGGTGTTGAGGACAGATAATGGTGGGGAGTTCTGCAAGAAGGAATTTGAAGAGTTCTGTAAGAAGTGTGGTATAGCACGACAGAAGACTACTCCATACACACCGCAGCAAAATGGAGTTGTAGAAAGAATGAACAGAACACTGATGGAAAAGGCAAGAAGCATGCTCAGTGGTACCGGGTTAGGACAAGAATTCTGGGTAGAGGCAGTGGAGACTGCATGCTATCTGGTTAACAGATCACCTTCATCAGTGTTGGAGGATAAGACCCCACATGAGGTATGGACCGGTAAGAAACCTTCTCTTTCACATCTAAGGGTATTTGGATGTGATGCATATGTACATGTTCCAAAGGAGAAAAGGACCAAGTTGGATAATAAATCTGAAAGGTGCATCTTTATTGGGTATAAGGATGGTTTAAAGGGTTACAAGCTTTGGAACCCAGAAACAAGGAAGGTTGTGTACAACCGAGATTTGGTGTTTAGAGAAGTGAAAGATGTTGTTAAACATGAATTCCTACCAAAGGAACCTGAGAAGATAGAGTTTGAGCTAAAGGAGGATGAATCAGACTCTACAATAGAAGAAGACTCAGAAGATGAAGAGCCACAAACTCCAACTTTGAGAAGATCAGTTCGGGAAAGAAGGCAACCAGAAAGGTATATTCCATCTGCTTTCTGTTCAGGTTTTTCCTTAACTATAGCTGATGATGCACCCAGAACTGTCAGGGAGGCAGTAGATTCAGAGGATGGAAAAATATGGAAGGAGGCCATGGTTGATGAAATGGCATCCTTGCACAAAAATGATGCATGGGATTTGGTGGAGTTGCCGGCTAGAAGGAAGCCCATTGGGAGCAAATGGGTGTTTAAGAAGAAGATGAATGTAGAAGGCAAGGTGGAGAAATACAAAGCTCGGTTGGTAGCGAAAGGTTATTCCGAGGTGCCAAGAATTGATTTTGGTGATATTTTTTCTCCCGTTGCCAAGGTTACTTCTATTAGATTACTTTTATCTATTGCTGCTGCATTTGATTTTGAGATAGAATAGATGGATGTGAAGACAACTTTTCTTCACGGGGATCTAGAAGAGGAGATCTACATGAAGCAACCTGAAGGCTTTATGGTGAAGGGTAAGAAAGAACTGGTATGCAGGTTGAAGAAGTCTCTGTATGGGTTAAAACAGTCACCAAGGATGTGGTATCAGAAATTTGATACCTATATACGGGGACTTGGCTTCACCAGAAGCAAGGAGGATCACTGTGTTTATTTTGAATTAATTGGTGACCGTGTTATTTATTTGGTCTTGTATGTGGATGATATGTTGTTGATTGGAAATGACAAAGAAATTATCCAAGATTTGAAGACCCAACTGTTCTCCAAATTCGACATGAAGGATCTTGGTGCTGCAAACCATATTTTGGGCATGGAAATTAAGAGAGATCGGGCAAAGAGGAAGCTCTGGTTAAACCAGAGGAAGTATGTCGAGACTATATTGCAGAGGTTCAATATGCAGGATAGTAAACCGGTGAATGTTCCTATTCCCGTAGGTGTAAAGCTGTCTGCTGAACAGTGTCCCAAGACACAAGAAGAAGAGGAGTATATGTCTCGTGTTCCATATGCAAGTGCAGTGGGTAGCCTGATGTATGCAATGGTCTGTACTAGACCAGACATTGCACATGCAGTGGGAGTATTGAGCAGGTTTATGTCAAACCCAGTGAAGGAGCATTGGACAGCAGTGAAGCGGGTTTTCAGATATTTACGTGGCACTAGTGATTATGGCTTGTGCTACCAGGGAAGACCAGGATTGGAAAGAATGTTGGACATTCATGGTTTTGTTGATGCAGACTGGGCTGGAGATCGCTACGAAAGAAGATCTAGAAGTGGGTATGTGTTTAGCCTATTTGGAGGTGCAGTCAGTTGGATGAGTAAAAGACAGTCTGTAGTGGCTCTTTCAACTACAGAGGCAGAATACATAGCAGCCACTCATGCAAGCAAGGAAGCAACTTGGTTGCAGAGATTGTGTTCAAGTATGGGGTTGGTACAACAAGCTATAAGGATAGACTGTGATAGCCAAAGTGCAATTTTCTTGGCTAAGAACCCTGCTTATCATTCAAAGACAAAGCACATTAATGTTCAATATCACTTTGTTAGAGATATGGTTGAGGCTAAAAGGGTGTTGTTGGTAAAGGTGGACACTTTGAAGAATGTTGCAGATGCATTGACAAAGTTTGTGAGCACTCAAAATTTCTCTTGGTGTAGAGAAACAATGGGTGTTGAATAATTGGGCCAATGACTAAGCCCTCCTGTGGCCCCCCGTGGAAAGAAAAGAACAAGTGGGAGAATGTTGGGTATGTGTTATATTCTTTCCACGACTAAGCATGCGCGGGGGGGTAAGAGGGGGGGCGATAGCGCCCCCCTTTGCGCTGGGCACAACGGGGGGGTCACAGGGGGGGCGGTAGCCCCCCCTGTCGGGGTCCGGGGCAGCGCCCCAGCGAAAATTTTTGGTCCTTAATTTTCGGCGGGTAGTCCGCGTCCATGGTTTTGTGCATGGTTTTGCACATGGTATTGGGGTACGATGGTTTTCGGCCCTTGGTATTTTTATAGATCCATTCAAGGGAACTACGGTTATGTTCTAATCCAGGGTTTATGGATTGGGGTTTATGTATGCTTCGGCATGTATATATATGTGTGTTGTAATACTAAAAGGAATATAATGAAAAATCAAGCTGGTCGTCCCGATTTGGGATCCAGGGGAAAATCTCTATGTTTATCTGTTTTATGTTTTATGCTCTCGCTATTGTTTATTTTCTGTTATAAGATTCGTGTGTAGATAATTTATGTTCAGGGTTAAAACCTACAGCTAATAGTTATGAATGAAATGTTTTTATCTTGTGTGTTGTTCTTGTTTCTTGTTTTACGTGTAGGTATCTAAGCGTAATGCTGAAAGGATTGTGACTTGCTAAGGCAAGAGCGAGAGGCCACCACTTCTACAGCAACAACGACAACGTTGGCTTCTAGGTAGGTCGATCTACCGCGTCCCTTATTGAATCAATAATTAGGAAGCAAAACTTTAGTATGTCCCTTTATTTCTAGACCCACTCTAGGGCTTGAGGGATCGTCTTTGTCCGCAGAGAGGATTTAACTGCTTAACAAATTGGTGACTCCATTGGGGACGTGGTAGATCGGCCTACCTGGAATCCAACACTATCGTTCTTGTTGTAGAAGTGGTGGCCTCTCGCTCCTGCCCCGGCAAGTCACAATCCTTTCGTCATTACGCTTAGATACCTGCACATAAAACAAGAAACAAGAACAACATACAAGATAACAACATTTCATTCATAACTATTATCTAGTCAAAGAGGGCTAAACATATTGCATTAAACAAACATCGTAACACAAAAGTGGAACCAAACAATAGTAATGTATATAAATGAATGGAAGGAAGAGTTACAACCAATGATTTGATGTCACAGTCTCCTCTAGCAGGGTTTAGCTGAAGCGTGTCTCAGATGCTTGTTAGGCAATTCGGATGGGATGAAGGCATGGGCTCAAGCTCTCTCATAATTCATGGTCTTAATATTCCTCAATTTAATTCCTTCTATTCTATCTTTTCTGGTAATTCAGCTATAATATGTTTAATTCTCCAAGCTCATCTATTCAGCTATTCAGCGAGCTTGTTCTAAGAGAGATAGCTTCTTTTATAGAGGAAAAGAAGGAGGTTAGGACCCCTACAAGGGTGGAAGGGAGGCTTACCCTTTAGGAGGTTCTCATGGGAGGTGGAAACCATAAACTCAAGGAGGAATTCTGTGGTTATTCAGTCCAACCACTCCCAATGACTAATCCTCAAAGTTGTTGAAGTGGAATCTCCGCCTTTATTTTTTTTAAAAATTCCATAAACAGATTGGCTTATGTGTCTAACTGGGACAGAGCTCCAACTAGCGCGGAGCCCTGTGTTAATCTTCCTCATTGGCATGAGGGTAGAACTGGTTACTCGCGCCAAGGAAAAAACAGGGATTTTTGAAGCTTTGCTCAGGGAAATGTCAAGAGAAAGAATATTTCTCTCATGTAAAGGGATGAAATGATGGTATTTGCAAGCCATGACACTTCTTATTGATCACAGAAATGACCCTCCAATGGGTGAGATGCGAATTGCAAGGACGGTGACAAAATGTTTTGTAACAAGGTGGGTACCCATATGCGTAAACTTGGTATGGCATATAGCTGCACATTGTACACATAGGTGCTCGCTGGGACCTTCCCGTGTAAGCATTGTTGACAGAGATACTTATGGATGCACAGGTATTCGACGGATTTGATCAAATTGCAATGGTTGTAGGGTACGATACCATCTTGACTTGAAATATTTTGTTGAAGTCAAATGTCAGGAGGATCGATGATATGTATGGAAAATGATGTCTGCCATAGTGCCACCTGAGGATGCCCCTTGTATGGGGAGGGGTGATCCAAGGTATCACTTCCTTTTTGGAATATAGGTGTTGAAGTCGACAAAAAGGAAGCCTCAATCGAATGAGGGATCACTGAAATAAGGGGTCAAGGACATCGATGTGATGGGTTTAAAATAGGCATGAAGGCGAGGGGTGACTGAAAAGTGATGATGGGGATTCAGTGGCCTGAGGTCAGAGTATAATTAAGTAGCTTGGTGGAATTCATAGTTATTTTTGATGGGGAAATCCCTAGAGTCGGAAGGACTTCTAGGGCAAGTGTAAACCGGCTATGAATGTCATGATGGTGTGTGCATGGTGGGTATAATACTCCAACCAAGGGTGTTCATCTTTTCTTCAAGGACTGTTTCCATAGAAGAAAAGATGAAATGAGAGGGTGAAGGACATAGTGCATTGTTCGGGGTCTTTTTACACTTTCCAAAAGAATAAAATAATGGGGTTTGGTTTATACAAAACACAGAGATGGGTACCCCAAAGCATGAAAATGTTCGCTCACTGATGTTGTGAGGAAGGTGTTTTACTAAGGGTGGGGGTACCATTGGTTGGTCTCATGTGCGAGGTTGATGAAGCGGATGAAAAAGTATTGCATATGGCATTATGTTGGTCGAGGTATGGTGGGCCAAATCTGAGGCATGATGGTGCACTCTTGATCTGCTTGTATAACCTGGTTGTCCGGGAATGGGGTTTTAGCTTGTAGGGTAAACTTTACCTTATCCATGGTGAATGGATGTGCATGAGGTGTTTCCTGGATTGAAGTGGTATGGCCATGGCGTCACTTTTTTTGTGATATATGGTCTACTGTGGGTGACGAGTGCCATGGAGGGGAGGCTTTACCGACCAACGAGGATGTTTATCATGTGCAGGGTGAGGTGATGATAAACTCAGTCGAATATGAGGACCCTATGGTTTCTTTTTTATGGAGAAATTATATTACGATATGTAGATTTTCTTAGGACTCTATCATGCTAGGGGTAGAATGATACCTGCTCTAAAACTTTCAGGAGATAACGTTGTGGATGGTTTGCAAGATTTTCCTGCAAAAACGACTACCTCAAGTGAAAGCATCTTGTTTATCAAAATTACTGAAAATCATGAGTTTTTCTTCTTTTTTTAAAGAAGATGAGAGAGGGCATACCTGGGAAGGGCTGTTCTGGCCCTTATGTGTAGAAATTCTTGAAGCAAAGGTCACTGACAAGGTTTTTGAGGCAGGTCCCGTCCAGTTCCGTCAAGATGTATGCCCCTGGTCGGAAGCAATGTTTGATGATGTAGGGTCCTTTCCACAAGGTTTCAAACTTTCTTGGCACTAGGGCTTCTTTTGTGACATAGTAGTGGAGGTCTGACTCTCCCTCGGTGAATGAGCGAGGGGTGATGTGGCAGTCGAATGATTCTTTTACCCATTTCTTGTGGGCCTCGTTGTGTTGTAGCGACTTTTGTCGATAAGCTCTAGTTGTACTAGGCACTACTCTAGAGGTTGGGTATCATCAAGGAGTTCAATGGCAGCATGTAAATTCGGGATCTCGCGTTCAATGGGAATCACAGCCTCGACCTCATATACTAAGTAGAAGGGAGTGAAACTAGTGGACGTCTTTACTGTCATCCGGTATGCCCATAGGGCGGAAAAGAGCATATGGTGCCAGTTGGTTTTATGGTTATTCACCATGCGTTGTAACATAGTTTTGAGAACCTATTTAATAGATTCTACCTATCTGTTTCACTGGGGGTAGTATGGTGAAGCGAATTCATGGGTGAATTTGAGGTGGTGAGATAGGTCCCAAAAACTTCATTCTTGATGTGTTTCCCATGGTTGGAGACTAACTATTTGGGGACACTGAATTGGGCGAGAATGTGGTTGAACAGAAATTGAGCAGTGGTTTATGCTATGTTTTCGTATGTAGGAATGGCCTCAGCCCACTTGGTGAAATAGTCGACATCCACGATGATGTATTTATGGTTTCCCGATGAGGTGGGGTTGCAACTCATGAATTCAATCCCCCATTTACAAAAGGGACCGGTGACGATGACAGGATACAGAGGGGCAGGAGGTGCTCTTGCTTTGTGGGCAAAGCATTGGCATTGCTCGCATATTTTGACTGCTAATGTAGTCGTGAAACAAGGAGGGCCAAAAATATCCTGCGCACAGGAATTTTTGGGCGGTGGCCATGCTAGATAGATGGCCGCTGCAAGCACCTCCGTGGCAGTCATTAAGGGCTTGTTCTGCTTGGTCATGGGTGAGGTACCACCGTAAAATGGTGTCGATGCTTGGTCGATATAAGACATCTCCCATGATTAGATATTGGGGGGCCTACTAGCATATGTGTCGATGATCATCTCGAGTGAGATGAGGTCTGAACTTTTTGGTTCGTAAGAATAGGACAATATCGTCGTACCAATGGTTTTCGGTTGCTACGAAGAAGAGGTGTTCATTGGGTAGCGAATCATTCACTTGTGATCCCTTGGTATCTTCTGGGAGATTCATAATGAACTCATCTAGGGCAAGTGCCTTTTTTCTTTTTGGGGAGCGAAACTGTAAGTCATATTCTTGTAGAATGAATATCCAGCGGGGGTACTTATGGTTCACTAGGCGGCACATGGGTAGGTATTTAATGGGGTTAATATCTGTGATGAGCGTAGTGGTTATTAAGATGATGTAGTGGTGAAGTTTTTGGACTGCATAAATCAATGCTAGTACAGTATTTTCTTGAGGCTCATATCTTAATGCTGGACCTGATAAGGTTTTTCCAATGTAGTATATTACGTGCTCCTTCCCATTTGGGCCCTCCTCGACCAAAACTCTGGCTAATGTGGACTCAGAAGCTGATAAATATAGGATATAATATTTGTCGTAGTCTGGGGGACTGATGAGGGGCACTAAAGATAATGTTTCTTTCAGTGCATCGAAGGCTTTCTAGGTGTAATCATCCCATTTAAATGGGATGTCTTGGCGGAGGAGGCGCAGGAACCCTTGAGCACAGGTGGCATAATCTAGGATGAAATGTCTCAGGAAATTGGCCTTCCCCTATAGGCTTTGAGTTTTTCTGAGGGTTTGAGGTGGTGGTACCTCTTTGATGGCTTGGACCTTGAGGGGGTCAACACAAATTCCTTATTGGGACACGATAAAATCTAAGAGTTTGACTGCGCTAATGAAAAAGACACACTTGAGGGGTTTCAAGCATAGGTTTTATTGACGACATCGTTGGAATACCAATCACAGATCCTGGAAGTGGTCTGAGTGCTTCTTGGAACCTACGGTCAAGTTGTCCAAGTATGCAAGGATAAGGTGTGCCAAGTCACGAAATATATAATTCATGGCCCTTTGGAAGGTGGATCTGGCATTCTTCAGGCCAAATGGAATTACCTTGTATGTGAGCGTGACCCAGGGGGTTGTGAACACAGTTTTGTACTGGTCTGTATGGCGGATTTGGATTTGATTGTACCTAGAGAACCCATCCATGAAGGATAGAGCCTCATGACCTGCACAAGCGTCGATAACTTGGTCGATGAATGGAGTGGGATACTTGTCTTTAGGACAAGATTTGTTCAAATCCTAGAAATCGGTACAAATGTGTATAATGCCCTATTTTTTCATGACGGGAACAGGGTTGGAAACCCAAGATGCATAGGTGATGGGGTAGATAAACACGGCTTTGTGAACCTTGTCAATTTCTTGCTTTATTGCTTCTGCCTTAGATGGGTGCAGTTGACGTTGCTTCTGGTGCACTAGAGGTATGTTAGGCCAAGTTTCAATATGGTGCTCTATGATAGTAGAATTAAGGCCAGACATTTCTAAGTAGTCCCATGCGAAGATATCTTGATACTCTTTTAGAAATTGGGTATAAGAGGTTATTTCTTCTGGAGAGGATGCTGCCCCTAGTGAGATTTCTTTGACCTTCGTAGGATTTTGGGATATGTTCACCTTGATGTTAGGTGAGATATTAGACATATTTCCTTCCTCAAATGCATCGTTGTTTAGCAAGTAAATCCTCTCTGCATGCAGAGATGATCCCTATAGCCATAGAGTGGGTCTAGAACAAAGAGACATGCTAGAGCATAGATTCCTAAATACTGAATGAAAAGAGGACACGGTAGATCAACCTACCTGGAATCCAATGATGTCATTACGGCTATAGTGATGGTGGCCTCTCTCTCCTGCCTCGAGAAGTCACAATCCTTCTGTAGTCATGCTCGGATACCTGCACATAAAACAGTAAACGAGAACAACATACGACATAATAACTTCATTCGTAATGACTAGCCAGTCAAAGAGGGTGAAGCATATTGCATTAAACAAATTACATAACACAAAATGGGAACCCAAACAATAGTCACGTATATATTGATAGAAGGAAGAGGTACAACCAAAGCTTTGACGTCGTAATCTCCTCCAACGGGGTTTAGCCGAACCGTGTCTCAGATACTCGTTAGGGGATTCAGACGTGATGAGGGCATGGGCCTAAGCTCTCTCAATGAAGTTCCTTCTTGTTCTATCTCTTCAACAATTCAGCTATAGTATACTCAATTCTCCAACTTTAGCTAGAGTATACTCAGTTCTCCATGTTCAACTATAGTATACTCAGTTCTCCAAGTTCAGCTATAACATACTCAGTTCTCCAAGTTCAATTATAGTATACTCAATTCTCCATGTTCAGCTAGCTTATGCAAGGAGAGATACTTCTTTTTATAGAGGAAAAGGAGGAGG
The DNA here is from genome assembly GCA_034641835.2 of Pinus albicaulis. NCBI lineage: Eukaryota > Viridiplantae > Streptophyta > Pinopsida > Pinales > Pinaceae > Pinus > Pinus albicaulis. The sequence goes on from JAXQQM020085078.1 coordinate 92,551, forward strand.
TTAGGTTCCCTACAAAGGTGGGAGGGGGGCCTATCCTTTAGGAGGTTCCCATAAGAGGTGGAAACCATAAACCAAAGGAGGGAGTCCTTGGTTATTCAGTTCAACCACACCCAATGACTCATCCTCGAAGTTTTTGGACTGGAATCTCCACCTCTATTTTTAAAAAGCATTCCATAAATAGCTCAGTTTGGGTGGCTAACTGATACAAAGCACCAACTGGCACGGGGCCCAATGTTAAACTTCCCCATCGGCGCGAGGGTAGAACTGACTACTCATGCCAAGGAAAAAACACGGGTTTTTGAAGCTCTGATCAGGGAATTTTCATAAAAAGGAATATTTCTCTCATCTAAAGGGATACAATGATGGTTTTTGCAAGGCATGACACTTCTTATTGATCACAGAAATTACCCTCCAATGGGCGAGATGGGGATTGCAGGGACAGTGACAAAATGTTGTGCAACAGATGCCCCCTAAAGCATGAGGTCTAAGGGAGAGGGAGGGGTGAAATGCTTTATGAGAACATGTTCAAACTAAACACTGTTGTTGGAAAACCTGCAGTTAAAAATACAAATGATATCTCTGATACATGAACATATGGTATGGATGCAACCATCTATAATAGAGTACATAAAAACTGAGATCCGAGGTATGGACGCAGCCATCCAGCACTAAGGATCAAAAAATAGACTTAGGTATGGTCACAGCCATCCAATCAAAAGATTCATGCAATAATTCATAATAATCCACAAGAATCCGCAGCCTGGATTTTATCAGAAAAAACCTAGGGTCTTGTGCTCCATCACGACCCAAACAAGTACAATTTCAAGCATGCGAATATATGAGTTGAATTTGAACATGCAAGAAAATCGTCTAATTACCAGCCAATAATGAAAATTGTTAACACACACAAGAGAAACCACCAATAATGAAAATGGTCCTCAAGGTATGAAAAGGTACAATCGACGGAATGTGAACAGTGATCTGATGTCGAACACTCACAGAATCACTCGATCGAAGGCCAATGATGTGGACCTTGCGTCGAATGCGGAGAACCTACCATTGAGGCATGCAGGTTCCAAGGTACCAAAAGGGCATCTCTAGCTAAAATTCCTGGATAATGAGCTAAATTTGACAGGAAGTGACCTGGTCGAAGGTGGGCCATAATGTTTCCCACATCATCGACATGAGATAGAGGAACATGATGATAGTGAATCAGGACCAACGAAGCATCAGAGGAAGCTTGAAAACTGTAGAGGCAAATTTCTCTTGAACATATTATTGACACGACACTGGATTTTGTAGTATTTGACATCAAGGTATCTAAGGTCATGATGATGTGGCAGAAAGAAAACGAAAGGTCAAAAGAGATTAACAAAACCCATGGAGGAAAAAATGATGAAATGAGATGTCCCCAACCCGACACGAATGTAGATGAGTGCCATGTTCAAGAGTGACATACTACCAACATAACTAAAACTTGGTTCCATTTTCCCCTACCATTTCTGGTGAGTACCTCTTTATTTTTACACAAGCTTGAAGAAGATAGCATATGCTTGTCATATAAGTTTATCCTCTGGACAAATCCAACCTAGTACATTTTATGAGCCCTAGGAAGGAGGAACTCAGGTAACGTCATCGTGACGAAGTCCGATGTCATCAAGATTTAACGATTCTTACAAAGGGAGAACTCAACATCTTTTCATGTTTAGAGAGTTTGAAAATAAGGCAGAAAAGGAAACTCCAACGTGGCCCTTTTCATAAATATTCTGTCAGATCCGAAAAGGTAGAAAACAATATCTGAGAGAACCTCTTAGTCGTGATAGGCTAAGGTATTCCTTTTTCATAAATAATTCATCTGAGCCCGAAAAAGGGGTAAACGTATACTGGTTAGATATCATTTCATAGTCATTTAATGAGTTCAAAACGACAAGAATCTTGGCAATCTTTTCCTTTTTTGAGAATCAGAAAAGAACTAAAATATGACTCTTTCTGGAGGAACGAGTGGTATAAAGGGTAGAAACTCATTTCGGTGATGGTGGAACTTCTCAGAACAATTAAAGGTCAAGAGGTTGGCTAACAAGACCACTCATTGCAGCAGTACCTCAAGAATGGGTAAAAAATCAAGTGAAGGCATATGATCGGCCAAGCAGATGGTGATGAAATAAGATGTCCCCAACCCAACACAAATGAAGATGAGCGCCATGTTCAAGAGTGACATACTTCTAACATAACTAAAACTTGGTTCCATTTTCCCCCACCATTTCTGGCGAGTACCTCTTTATTTTTACACAAGCTTGTCTTATAATTTTTTCCTCTGGAAAAATCCAACATAGTACTTTTTATGAGCCCTAGGAAGGAGGAACTCAGGAAACTTCATGGTGACTAAGTTCGATGTCATCTGGATTTAACGAGTTTGACAAAGGGAGAACTCATCATCTTTTCATGTTTAGAGAGTTTGAAAGGAAAGTAGAAAAGAAAACTCCAACGTGGCCCTTTTCGTAAATAGTCTCTTAGATCCGAGAAGGTAGAAAACAATATCCAAAAGAACCTCTTAGTCGCGATAGTATAAGGTATTCCTTTTTCATAAATAGTTCAAAATGACAAGAATCTTGGGAATATTTTCCTTTTTTGAGAGTCAGAAAAGAGCTGGAAGATGACTCCTCCTAGAGGAACAAGTGGTATAAAGGGTAGAAATTGGTTCCGGTGATGGTGGAACTGCTTAGAACAAGTAAAGGTCAAGAGGCCGGCTAACAAGACCAGTCATTGCAGCGGCTCCACAGGAATGGGTAAACAATCAAGTGAAAGCATATGATCAACCAAGCATATGGTGACTATTGAATGAGACAACCAAGGTTTATTTGGAAAAACAGGCAGATAAAATTTCAATAATGAGACGTATAAAGAATGGTTTCATTTTTACAGAAGCTTTAAATCAAGAAACTCTGCTTGAAATTGGTTTCATTTTTACACAAGCTTGAAATAAGTAAATTGTGCTTGAAATTGGTTTCATTTTTACACAAGCTTGAAACAAAGATAAACTATGCTTGGGATTGGTTTCATTTTTACACAAGCTTGAAACAAAGATAAACTATCATTGAAAAATAGGGAAAAATGGGCATGCCCCCGGCATGGTGACTCAATTCTAGGTACATGCCCCCCAAGCTTTAGTCCATCAGAAATACAGATGGAGTGAAGGTTCAATTACAAGATCAAGGGAAGACTCGACTAGGAGTTTACGAGATCTAATCAAAGACTCGAATTGAACATGAATGTGTTTCATTGTTTTAACGAGGTTGAAAAAATAAAAGAACTATCCTCGTGACATCTTGTTTCATTTTTTAAGGAGCTTGACACAAGGAAAGAAACTCTGCTCCGACCAGCTTGCTTTATTTTGTAAGGAGCTTGACGGAAGAAAACAAACTATGCTCTGCTGACCTTGTTTCATTTTTTTAAGGAGCTTAACACAAGAAAATGAACTATTCTCCAATGACCTTGTTTCATTTTTTAAGGAGCTTGACACAAGAAAACGAAATATGCTCCAAAGAGCTTGTTTCATCTTTTAAGGATCTTGACACAAGAAAACAAACTATGCTCCAAAGAGCTTGTTTCATTTCTTAAGGAGCTTGAAACAAGAAAATGAACTATGCACTGATGACCTTGTATCATGATGAATAATAGGTCATGGCTTCCAAGAGATTCTCATCCGATGGAAGGAAAACATCTTGGAAGTCAAGATTCAATGCCCCCAGCACACGACACACAAAGGCACTATCACTAAATGTGGGCATGGGAAAGGTAGCCACATAATTAACCTACGACAAGGAAGATACAACCGGTGGATAAATACCCGGAAGGGATGATGGTGGACCAGATGTCACATCAGGACCAAAGAATGAAATCTGATCAATGGTCGCAATCTGACCTTTGTGTGGAAAAAAGATCACATGAAAGAGGGAAAAGGCAACCATGCCCATGGCATAAGCATAGTCGTGTCCCAAGAGTAAATTAAAATCCAAGGGGCCTGGAACAACCATCACATCTATATAGATGGTTTTTCCTCCCAAAGTAATAAGCAACTTCAGAAGGATCCCTAATGGGTGACTGGTTCTTTTGTTAAATGTCAACAGATTCTGTGTAACAGGCACAAGCGGTGGAGAACCAAAATCTTGCCAAGTAGTTGAAGATAGAACACTAATAGATGCACATTCATCTATAATTGTGCTAGGTATGGCCACATCAAAGGTCTATACTGTGATCTCAAAAGGCACATAAGAAGGAAGACAATATCCTTCAAATTTACTCTAATCAAAGGAAGTGACCAAACTACTTGGAGGGGTTACTATAGAAATGAGATGGTCATCCCCTGGTGTTACATCAAACCAACTTAAGGGGTGTGGTCTACCCACTTAAGTTATTGGTAACAGGCAAAAAAAGAAGTGGAGTTAAGAAAGTTAGTGGAACAAGCTAGATCAATAAGCATAATACATAGAGAAATATCATGCATATATAAACTAAAAACTAAAATAAAAACTAAAACAAATAAACACGAGCTTTGAAAAGAGTCAAATGAAAACAATAATACGAACGGTGGCTCTATGCCCCTCTTATTGAGTGCTGGTAGTAATAAGAGTGAAACTTTACCCTCTTGCCAAAGGGCCCCTAGACAATGGTTCTAGGTCCTGATGCAAGGATTTTTTATCCCAAGCTTGCCTTTCGGTAGTCTCCTCTAATCGTGTTGACCGAACTTGTTGGGTGGGGCCAGTAGTTAAGTCCCCATCTTCAACTTCAGCTCACACACCGCGGGTATTTCTTGGGAAATTCGCCGTAGATAACAATGTTCACCAATTCTTCATCTCATGGTGGTCTTATATAGGATATTTCAAATCCTCCCTTCCCTCTTTGGTACATGGAGGACGGTGGACCCTATTGAACAAATTCCAAAAAATAGAAGAAAAGAGATATGAACGCCTTAGAAATAAGCCACTTCGAGGGGGAAACCTCCAATACATTACATAAATGCACAATTCTTGGATGATACAAATGAACAAAACCTCCTTCTATATATAGGAGTCCATGGGGCCACAATATAATCCTAATGGGGCCACAATGTAATCCTAGCCGACCTAACAATAATAATGTAAGGGCACAATAATAACAATATGGGGGTTACAGGGGTACAATAATAAGAATAAGGGGGGCTACACTAACATAATAAGGGGCTATACTATTAATATAGGGACTTAACATGCCCCTCTCCTTCAAACAAGTGTTGTCCTCAACGCTTGATTATTTCTTGATGCTTCTGTATAAAATTCTCATCCTCCCATGTGAAATATTTTACAGGAAAGTTCTTGCACTTGCTGAGATACTCTGAAATTGATCGTACTTTTCGAGTTCTTGTTTCTATGACTGATTCATAACTTCTTTCGATGTGATGTTGATCATCCTGTTTTTTCATTAGATTCTGCACCAAAGTTGGGTTATCCTTTGAGAGTTGGAGAACTTGTTGTTGATGCTCGATGTGATCTTCCATTAATTTATCATCCATATTTTCTATTATTTGATCCTTCAAACCATCCAAATTAGCCTCCATTTCTGCTTTTAAACCATATATTTCATCTTCAATTGCTCTTCGTAAGATTGAAACTTGTTGCACTTGGTACCGTAATTTTGATATCTCATACTACAACTCTTCCTCTTCATGCGTCATAGTATAGCTTTTTGAGGGATTAATGGGTATGGAATTATTTTTTGGAGGCATTATAGAACCCAATACTGATAAAAATTCTAAAATATTCCCTTGGAATCAATTCAAATTGATTCTTCAAACAAGACTTATGCAATTCGGAAAAATACACACTTTTTTCTTGATTTTGAGGAGCTCAATATTAAAATTGTATTATCTCTGTGATTGTGGCTCTTATATATCTGAAATTCAGCACTGAAGTAGCCCTCTGAATTCTCTTTTTAATGCCACAGGTCTGACCTGCTTTGGATTCTCCAAGACAAATTTGTGTCCAATCTCCCAAAATGACCTAATTATGGACTAGTTCAGTAGAGCAAAATTGTACGACTTTCCACGTGTCACTGTTTTTTTCTTTGTCTCTAAAACTGATAGCCAAGAAACTAAAGTATGTTTACTTGCGACCACTTTTTACGGCACTCCAATCCGATGCCCAGAGAGAGAGTTATTGAACTTTTTCCACGATCACCTCTTTGAGATGAAATTCAGGAGCCTGAAAAAGCACTACCTTCCACAGATCATATCTCCAAAAATATTGCGAACCAAGCTCTGAAATTTTTTGACGAATTTCCTCAGGATTTCAGCTTCACACCATACAAATTTCAGATTCTGAACCTTCGTAGAAAAACATTTATAGCGAAAATTCCACGATGACCTGTTTAGGAGCTTGAAAAAAGACCTAACTTCCACAGATGATATCTCCGAAAATATTGCGAACCAAGCTCTAAAATTTTTAGAAAATCTTCCTCAGGATTTCAGCTTCGCACCCTAAATATTTTATCTTCTGACACTTCGTAGAAAAAACGTTATAGCAAAAATTCCATGATGACCTGTTTGGAGCAGCGAAACCCTAGAACCCAAAGCTCTGATACCAAATGTTGGGTAACCAACTCCAAAAATAGAAGAAAGAGATATCAACGCCTTAGAAATCAGCCACTTCAAGGGGGCAACCTCCAATACATTACATAAATGAACAAATCTTGGATGATACAAATGAACAAAAACTCCTTCTATATATAGGAGTCCATGGGGCCACAATATAATCCTAGTGGGGCCATAATGTAATCCTAGCTGACCTAACAATAATAATGTAAGGGCACAATAATAACAATATGGGGGTTACAGGGGTACAATAATAACAATAAGGGGGGCTACACTAAGATAATAAGGGTCTATACTATTAATATAGGGACTTAACGACCCAAGAGAGGGGTATGATTCCTTTGTGTGCTCCAAATATTCCATTGTGTGCTCACATAGTGTCTAAGGAGGCATTGGTGGTTGTCCTTAGGTGGCTCCAAGTAAGGAATCACTTGTCCTTTACTTTCTATGGTCCCGGATAGTGACATTTCGCCACTCCCAGGATTGCGTGCATATCGGGCAAAAAGGTGTGCGGAATGCACTCTTCATGAAGGATTATGAATGAAAATAACATTTAGGACTAGTTTGAATTTGATTTTCATTAGACCTTAGAGGTTTTTAAATACTTTCCAGATTATGTAATGTCTTCTAGCCCTGTAAATCCTTTTGCCAGACATTAATTAATGTCGTCTTCTGCTGTACAATTTTCCATTGTTATCACTACCAAAGGATTCCCATCTATTCATGATCATGATCATGCTATTCATTTGATTCTGAGAATTGTTCCCCCAACATCAGGCCTTATAAATATCCTTATGTCCAAAAGAACGAAATTGAACATATGATTATAGAAATGTTAGAGGCTGCTATAATTGAACCTAGTCAAAGATCTTTATCTGCTCCAGTAGTATTGGTGCACAGGAAGGATGGATCATGGCGCATGTGTCCCAATTAAAGGGAGATCAATAATATCACTATTAAATATAAATTTCCCATTCCTATGATTGATGAATTATTGGATGAATTACATGAAGAAATTTATTTTACCAAGTTGGATCTTCGTTCAGGATATCATAAAATTAGAATGGAGGTTGAAGATATTTCGAAAACAACATTTCGAACTCAGTAAGGGTCTTTATTATTTTTTGTTAATGCATTTTGGCCTTACCAATGCACCTTCTACATTTCAAGGGTTGATGAATTCCATTTTTAAGCCCTTCCTTAGAAAATTTCTGTTAGTATTTTTCGATTATATACTAATCTACAACATGTTGATAGGGTCCTCAAACTATAGGAGGAGAAACAATTATATGAAAAAACCTTCAAATATTTCTTTGGAGTACAAGAGGTGGAATATCTAGGTCATATTTTATCTCAGGAGGGTGTTAAGGTAGACCCTAATAAAATTAAAGCCATTAAGGAAAGGAAAGTCCCCACAACCATAAAGTACTTGTGAGGAATTCTCGGGTTAACAGGGTATTATTGAAAGTTTGTTCAAAATTATGGGAGAATAGAAGCACCTCTAACAACATTATTGAAGAAAGATGCATTTTCATGGACTCCTGAAGCAACTAAGGCCTTTGGACATCTTAAAAAAGAAATGTTCCTATCACCGGTCTTAGCTATGCCAGACTTCACAAAAGCTTTTATTTTGGAATGTGATGCCTCAGGAAATGGAACTGCTGCTATTTTAATGCAAGAAGGAATACCCATTGCTTATGAAATTCATGCAATCAAAGGAAAGTATTGACAGAAAGCTAGTTAGGAGAAGAAAATGTTGGAAATACTACATGCACTAATGAAATAGAGACCTTAAGAAATGGGAATACACTTCAAGGTAAAAATTGATCATGATAGTATTAAATACTTTTTGGAACAAATACTATCTTCAAAAGAGAAAAAAAATGGGTCACAAAGATGTTGGGTTACGACTTTGAAATCATCTACACAAAAAGCGAAGCTAAATGTTGTTGCAGATGCACTCTCAAGAAAGGATGAGGAGCTGGAAGCATTTCTTTGTGCCATTTATATTATCCAACCATATTGGATAAACGAATCAAGGGAGGGATGTAAGAATGAAGAAGAAGAGTGGACAGTCATTCAAAAGTTGAAGCAAGATCCCAATACATCTGATACATTTAGTTGGAAAAAATATTCCTTATGGTACAAAGATCACTTATATCTTTGTAGGAATTATCAACTAAAAAAAAATATTATTTTGTAATTGTAGACCTCTCCTGTAGGAGGACACTCGGGATTTATAAAAACTTACCACAAGGTGAAGAAATAATTTTTTGGGGATGGAATTAAATATGATATTCAAAAGTTTCTGGCAGAATGTTTGGTTTTCCAAAAGAATAAAATTGAGAAAATTAATACCACGGGTCTTCTACAACCTTTGCCCATTCCAAGTAAACGTTGGGAGGAGGCTTCAATGGATTTTATCACAGGTTTACATAAGTCCAATGGAAAGAGTGTCATCATGGCGGAAGTTGATAGAATTACCAATTATGCACACTGTTGTCCTTCCTAGAGACAACCTAGAGTTGTGATAGACCAGTGCCTAGGACATCTTATATAGCAAGGAGCGTATGGTATGACATAGGGAGTCATCAATAAAAATATATCATACTAATCTCTCGTAAAACAAGGAATAATAATCTGAATGGGACCAAGACCTTTAGAGACTGACACAGAGAAAGGGATATTGTAGAGGCAACATGCAAAACTCCAATATAAAAGCAATAGACAATTCAGAGATAACTTACTGTAAAGAGGACCGATTCAGAGATACCTCACAGAAATAAGTTATCAGAAGGTGTATGTAGTGAATGAAATATTGAGAAGATACTAGTTAATATTGATCTGATATCCAGATACACAATACCACCATGCATGGGCTTACCAATCTAAGAATCCATACATGATAATATCGTTTTAAAAACACCCTCCCAAATAAACTAATATAGAAGAAGTATGGTTTAGATGAATAATGGAACATAATATCATGCATGAGCCATATTTAAAGTGCTTGACTAATCCAAGCATGGGTATTAACTAGGATAAATCCATACCAAAAATCAGTGAGCCACTCACATTCCAAAACATGATACAAGAAAGATGGATGAAACAAAATGATCTATTTAAATAGCACATAAGAGAAAGTTTCAGACTGTGAAATACCACAGACCATAATCCTCTTTAACAGATGGAACTCCTCCTCACTAAGACCCTATGGGCTCTGAGCCTTCATATAATAATTTTACAAAATATATACAAAAAGCCTTTCACTGCATAATTTTCTGATAAAATCTAGAACCCTAAATCATCTGTTTTTCGGGCGCTTTATAGGAGAACAAGAACACTTCCAAAAGGGATTAGGTGATGAACATTTAATTATCTCATTAAAACAAAATGGCGGAGACGTGCACGCCCATACTGCTCGATGACTTTGTAATGTTGTTTGTACTCTGTGGCCTGCTAATTGAAATAATTGCACTGGGTAGAAATTTCTCCAGGAACACGGCAAAGCAGTAAAATCACATAAGCATTCCGTCTTTTCCTAAAAGAAAATGGTGTTGAAAAGAAAGCCTTGAGGTATTTTATCTGCGAGGGGTACCTTCTGCCTTATGAACCCTGAATTACGGCTGAAAATATTCAATGCTGAACGTTGAATTCCTCGATAATTTACTGATATTTCTCTATTTCTCCATCAATATCTCCATCTGCGCAATATGTGCTTTGAATGAATTTGGAGGGTTTGACAGATTTTAACCCTGCTGCTTTAATGGAAGTCTTATCGGCATATATTCTCGGGCCTTTATTCATAATTTCAACTCCTGGAAATGGTCCTTTGATGTGTCCTCTATCACAGTAATAGAGACTGTGAATCATGATAGTTTTCCGCCACTGTAAACCTGCAAAACCCGTAAACTTGTCAAGAAAACAAATGCACAGGGACGGCGATGCAGTGGGGATGACTATGTATCAACGCAGCATGATGAAATGGCGAAAGTATGTGGGGTGGTGATGAAAAATACAGTGGAACAATGGCAGACAAACTGGGCATAGGTTTTTAATGTAAAACAATGAAAATTTGACTTATGACTGGAATATATAACGGGAGGAGGAAACAGGTGACACACACGTGGAACGGGTGACATGGAGGAAGACCGAGTCAACAGTGGAGCATGAAAATGATCTAGACTGTTCTATATCAAGACGAGATCGATGGTTGATAATGCTTCGGAGGGCGATGGACCATGGGCCAGGGGTACCGTTTCCCCAGGTTAACTTCCGCGCGGCTTCGAGGAGCGACAACTGTTGGATGAAGACCTTTACATCGGACGGCTGTCATGAATATCGCTCCGTGACTTTGGACGAATGATAGTGCGTGATGGAGGGTGGTTTTGGAGCCGTACACAGAGACACGCAGCAAGCGATGTATGGAATCGCTCCGATTTGAGAAATACTGCCCGCCTCCAAAAGGCGGTGCGATGAAAACCGGCGGGTTTTGAACAAGAACAAGGCCAGACCACTGTGATAGATAGACTCGTGGATGTTGATCTGAGAAGGATCTGAGATGGTATTTAGGCTGGCTACAAAGGTGACGAGATGAACGTAACTTCGTCCGATTCAGACAGACGACGGTTATGAACACGCACAATATTCATTTGATAGTGCCTTTGGTCAGGTTTTGGCCCAAACCTGTGTTACATGGAGAAAAATACCTGAGGGGATAGGGTCAAGGGGCTAGGCCTTATATATTTTCCAATGTGGGTTTTTGGCCATTTTTAATGCAATTTTGAGTTTATAAAAGGGGAACGATCGGTGGAAAAACGATTTTTTTAGGCCAAACAGAGGGTGTTTAAAGGGGATTGTTTGTCAGAATTTAACGAAATTTAATAGAACGCTGACATGATCAACACAAACTTTTGCAAATTATCTCGTCCATTTAAAGAAAGTACAGTTGCTACTGCATTAATCGAAACAATTCAAAAGCTTTAATGGTAAACGTTAAATATTATTGTGAGCGACCGAGATCCCATTTTTACTGGAAATTTTTGGACGGAGTTATTTTCTTGTTTGGGTACTCAATTAGCTCATAGCTCATCTTATCATCCTCAATCTGATGGTCAAACTGAGATAGTAAATAAATGTTTGGAAAGATATCTTCATTGTTTTGTATCTGATAAACAAACACAATGGGTCAAGTGGTTACCTCTCGCTGAATGGTGGTATAACACTTCCTTCCATACTGCAGCAAAAATGACCCCATTTATGGCACTTTATGGATATCATCCATCGTCCATCACATCATCTTTAAGAGAAAATTCTAAGGTTCAAGCAGTGGAATATCACATCGAGCATCAACAAGAAGTTCTCCAACTCTTAAAGGATAACCTGAATTTGGCACAAAATCGAATGAAACAACAGGCAGATCAACATCGCAGCGAGAGAAGTTTGGATGTAGGAGATTGGGTATTTTTACGGCTACAACCATATAAACAAATGTCCCTCAAGCAAGCTAAGAAGGATAATAAATTATCGCCAAAGTACTATGGTCCTTACAAGGTGTTGCAAAAGGTTGGTACTATGGCATACAAATTGGAGCTTCCTGCTTCTTCGCGAGTACATCCAGTTTTCCATGTTTCATGCTTAAAGAAGGTTATAGGTGAAAATCTTCCAGTTCAAACAATATTGCCAGAACTTGATGAGGAAGGAAAAATCATATTGGAACCTGAAGCATTCATGGAAAAAAGAACTCGACAACTACGAAATCGATCAATTTCAGAGTATCTCATCAAGTGGAAGAACTTAACCACTGAAGATTCCACATGGAAGGATGATAATTTTATACATAAGCATCCGACGCTACTCAAGAATTAAGTAAAACTCTTTTTTTAACGAGAGAGGCATGTTAGGTCCCTATAGTACTAGTGTAGCCCATTATTGTTGTTAGTGTAGTCACCTTTTTGTTATTATTGTACCCTTGTAGTCCCCATATTGTTATTATTGTGCCCCATAAAACCCCACAATTTTTATTTTTATGCCCTTGCATTAGTATTTTTAGGTCATATAGGATTATATTGTGACCCCATGCAGTCCTATATATAGAAAGTAAGTTTTTTGATTTGAGTCTTCCAAGAATTTTTCATTTATGTAATGTAAAGGAGGTTCCCCCCTTGAAGTGGCTAATTTCTAAGGCATTGATCTCTCTTCTCTTCTATTTTTGGAGCTGGTTTTATAACAGGAAACCCCTCCATGAGATTCATCTAAGATTTCATTCCTTTCATACTCCAAAACATATCCTTGTATAACTTCATCTCCATCGATATTATACAAATGTCCAACAATAATAATGAAGTCTGATGCGTGTGCCACGAGATCCTCCTTCTATTGAACTATATATTCGGCAAGTGTGCGAAAGGTAGTTAGGAACTGAATAATATCAAGGAAATCCTCATCAACTACCCTCATCGCAAACAGCTGCACGTCTGGAAATCCATCCTCCAAGTTCATAGGTTCCTCACCAGTCTCAATATGCGACAGATGGTCTGGCACAACATTCATTCTTCCTAGTTTCACAATGATCTCAAAGTCATACTCCTAGAAGAGCAACAACCACCTGCAGATATTCCCTTCCAACAAAGAATAATTGGCCAGGTACTTTAAAGAAAAATGATCATTAAACATCTTGAAATGGCCTCCTAACTGGTAGTGGTGGAATTTCTCTAGTTCATATACCTTCATTAATCCTTCCCTTTCTTTGGTTCAATAATTACGTTTTGTGCTTGATATTTTTCGACTGGAATAGGAAATAGGGTTATCACTATCTCCAACTCCTAATTGTTCTAAAATAGCTCCGAGTGCGATACATGAGGCATGAACATGAACATGAAACACCTTTGACCAATCTGGAAAGACTAGTATGGGCGCACTGACCATATTTTCCTTCAACAATTCAAAAATCTTCTAGAATGTCCCCATAGAATGTCACATCCTTCTATAGCAGCTTCTCCATGTATGCAGTTATTAGTGCATAACCCTAAATGAACATTCGATAATACCCAGTGTGCCCCCATATTGAGCACAATTTCTTGACATTCTCAGGTATCTACAAATTAACTATTACTGCGATCTTCAGAGGGTCTACCATAAACACTTGCTGGAAGACAATGTGTCCTAGTAATATCCCAAATGGAACACAAAATATACATTTCTTCAAGCTTAATGAGATCTAGTATTTTCTGTAGGTCTCCAACATTAATAGAAAATTTGAAGCATGCTTCTTCAACAACCCAAAAATAGTCCAATCATCAAGTTATACTTCCAATAACTTATAGATAAACTCTTTGAAGGCAACTACTACTATGCGCGAGAAGATGGCAGGTGCATTCTTCAAGCCAAATGGCATGACTGTATATTATAAATATGCCCATTCCATCGCAAAGGTGGTGTTGCTATGATCTTTTGGTGCAATCTGGCTCTGATGATACCCTGAAAACCCATCTGTGAATGAATAAGCTTCTTTTCCTCCAACATTATCCAAGATTTCATCCGAGAATGGAGTTGGGAATGGATCACACAAACATCATTCAATTTGCACAAATCTACATAGATCTTGATTTCTCCCTTGGTATTATTGTCTTGTACTACCATGGGACTTACCCAATAAGACTCTTCTACTGTCTCTATGATGCCTGCAACAACCATTTTATCCATCACGTCCTTTACCTTCCTCTTATATCTTGGATTCAGCCTATATGGGCACTGCTTCACCAGGCACGCATCAGGTTTCAAAGTGATCTTCATAATTCCAAGCCCTCCAATTATTCCTTTCAACTTTGGGAACTTTGTAGGGAACAAGTCCTGATACTCTGTCAGTAGCTCAACAAATTTTCCTATTGTGTCATCATCCCAATAGTCTCCAATATTTACCAACTTAGGTTGCTCCTTCAATCCAATATTCACCTGTCAGATCTTTATAGGTTTTGTCACATCTAGTGAAATGATCGAGGGCCCAACCACTACGTGTTTTCCCTCATATTTTAGAGTCATGATATTCCTTAGATCTTCATCAATTTCTTCAACCATAAGATTTATGCAATTAACGATATCTTTCATCTCTACATCCCATGCTAGTGGAGCACACTCAATCAATGGTTTTGTTGTATCAAACATAAATTCTTGAATATTATGCAATGCTTTTACAATCTTATCAAACCCACTCTCAAAGCTGAATGTCAGGATAAAACTATCCATCACCATAGACCATTCACTAGTACCTCGGTGCAGCTCTGTTTCTAGATACCAGTGATTAGGTACCTTCCCCAATGTATGAATAAACATGTGGACCCATTGAGGTCTTGGTTCTCTGCCCTATACCTAATTCCATCTAGCCAAATGTCTATGTCGATCATCCTTTATAGAGTAGACTTATTCCATTCAGATAGTTGGACATTAAAAGCGTAACCTCATCATGCGTGTGCATTCATCCCAATTTCCCATTGTTTACTTATGATTCTCCCACCATCGTGCAGGATTAGCATGCCGTCCAAGATCCAAAGCATGAAATCTCTGTCCTTCAAGAACAATTATTTCAAGCTCTACTAAGAACATGTTTACATTAGCTAAACATCATAATGTGGTCATTCACGTACCTCAGATGTTATGCATCGAAGAGATCTGGTCACACGATTACAACGCAGCAAAGATACTTCATGCAACTAGTTTTGCCTGTTTTCTAATTCTTCATCAAAATCTAAGAAACAAGAGTTTTCCTTCTCCCAATTAATATTTCCATTCGTTGTTGGGTTAATCTAATCATCCTCACGCAATGTTAGCTTATAGATTTCATCAATATCATCATCAACACACACAGGTTCTATGTATCTTTGTCATTCTACGGGTTCTAGGGGAATTACGACTCTGGTTCTATTTCTTTCAAAATCCATTCTTCGCTTCTTCAGGTTTATGAAACCATCCATATCAATAGCCCAGTCCAATCCCAACAACGTAGGATAAGGATCAGTATCATCTACAATTTGGATAACTTCAAATTTTTCAAGTACCTTAATACCTTCAATACTGACTATGACATACGACATCCTTCATAATGGAATTCTTTTCTATTTATTTTCCATGCGCAGTTGAATGGTAGACCATTCCAACTTGGGTTCTCCCATGCGCTGCCATTTTTTCTTAGGTAGAACATTTGCATCAAACCTTAGATCTAAAATAACCTGGTCCATCTCATAAGCACCGATATGCACGGTCATATGCATATCTCGACCTGCCCTCTTCTTATTCTTATATTTTTTTTTGACATATTTCTGTTCTACCAACAGTTGTTCCTTCTCTACGCAATTATCTATTAGAGCTTGAAGGTTCTCTACCACCTTTTTATTGCACATTAACTTAATGAAAGCTTGTAATTTTTTTTTGATTTCTTCATCTACTCCTACCTCCTTCATTATTCTACCTGACGTTGACACGCTTCCCTCTACAAACTCCTTTCATGCTTCAAGAAAAATCTCCTTAGCGCATTGCAAATCAAATCCTTCCTTTTTCTCAGGGGCCTAACGAATCGAAATTTCAGTATCTAGTTGCTTTACCTTATGTTCATTATTCACTTCACCACTCCTAGTGACCACATTCACGTTAGCATCTTGGGTTTCTTCTCTAACCATCTGGATTTTAGCATTGGATTCTGTGTCTTTTTCTCTTGCATTTTAGAAATCAAATCAAGGCAATCTTCTATGACATCGTCAATTTCTCTACAATACTTGCATGATTGTCACGCTGGATTTTTATAGTCATGCACATAGTGACCAACATCTCCACAATTTTAGCTAATAAACTGCCCCCTTCCTCGACCAGGAGATCCACCTCCTCGTCCTCTTCCTCTACCCTGAAATCCACCACACCTAGAGGGGGATGATGGTGAGGTATGTTCAGCCTTCATTCTATATATTTCAGCTTTTTCTAACATCATATCATAAGTGTGACAGTGCTATTCAAAATTTCCCAATGACAAACTGAACCCAACTAAAAACTACTTTTAACTCGGGCTGATACTTTCCAACCCTTGGACAAAAATCTCTTTCACGCAAACCTGCAACTTGACAGATTGTGCACCACATTGCACTCTTCAATTGAATATATCCTCCAGCATTCAGATAATTATTAAAGACATGACATTGATCCTTATGGTTCCTAAAAGCTTTACATTTTATGCACCGGACCTCTGCACATACCTCCTTGCCCTTATCTTTGCACAGATTTTGAATCTCTAAATGCATTACTTCCAATTGATTCTAAATATGTTAATTTCCAAGCACAACAGTTGTTGGGGTAGCTTCTAATTTCATTGCAATCTCCACAACTTTATCCTATGCGGAAATCTTATGTTGTCCCAAGGGTTGGAACATATTTTAGAGAAGCATAGCAATAAACCACTCCTTGTGTTGGGTATCATCGACATTGAATCCATCATCTTTGATAGTGTGCTTTAGCCTCTGGCCTGCTTCCCACATAGATTCATTTACTTCTTGATCAATTTCTTTCATATCTGTAACCAACTGCACATATGAATTAGGCTTCTTGAATTGTTCTTTAGGCCATCCTTCACTTCATCTAGAGTGGCATATGGGTTTTCTTGGACATATTTGATATACCAATGTAATGCACGATCTTGGAAGCAGTGGCTAACTCTGCTTTCTTAATATCATCATTATTAACCTGCTAAGCCTTCCATACAACATTAGTCACAAACCAAAAGTGCTCAGTATCTTCATTTACAATACCTCTGAAAGTAGGTAGCTTCATCAATGTGGCCATATTTGTGCCTGGGGGAGGTGGAGCTGGGGTTGGAGATGGAATGCGCGATGGAGTGGGTTCTTTGTAAGATGAGTTTTTAAGTGGAGTGGATGGGATCCGAAAAAGGATCAAGGCTCTCTGGTCATTCTGGTTTGATAAAATTTCTTCTTCTTTAGAGTGCTCAGATTCACTAGAGCTACTACTCTTTGGTTCACCGTCACTATCAGATCTATGCTTCAGAGGGATATAAATACATCCTTTCTCTAGGTCTTTGTGGTAAAGTTTCCCACTGCATGTAATCGGGTCTCTTCGAGACACTCAAGAAAAATGTTGACTTAGAGAGCCCTATTCAAACAAAACAATCTTCAGCAATAACCTCAAAGTGCACAGGAACTTACCTCTAGGATATTCGAAATATCTCTTTTCTGCTTCAGAATAATACACAAAATAATCAATGGCAAATTTGGTCACAAATCCTCCCAAGAGACGATCGATCCAATGATCTATCATGCGAGTGATATTATTGTATATCTTTTATAATTTCGGAATCAATTCAGGAGTCCACTCAGTGACTGCATCATCCTTCATGCAGGTATTGAATTCATTCAATTGCGACAACAACTCCTGTAACTCAATTGCAAAGGAGCAAAATAATATCTCATGAACTTCTGTATAGATGTACTTATGAACCCACTTTTCAATAGATACCATAGAACTTCTATTCTCTTGGATCGCGAAATCAAGGATATTTCTATCCAGCTAATCTTACAATTCGTTCTACAAGGGGCACCAAAACATCAAATCTCCCTCAAAATGATCCTGGTCCCAACAATGAAACCAATTTTTGGCTTGAGGGGTTCTGAACCAGGTTCAAATTTTATCGTGCAACGAACAAAATCTCCAACTACTAGCCCTTTCGGTAATGATATGCTTTCACAGATCAAAGTCTCATCCGAAGTAGTATGGGGGGTGTTGGAACCAGGTTTCTGCACCCTGAGGAAGAAAATAATGTGGTGGCCCTAAATAGACTGATTGCAGAACTTATATTGATGGTAATAGATATGAAAAAATATACAATACTACTTATCAAATCATAGAATAGAATCATACATCACTTCGTCGTAGATATATCATAACATAACCATATCAAGATCTATATACTGCGTAATCACTTAAGTAGATTCATTCACGTATTCAACAATTAACTTTATGCATAAGTAATAGATGTATTCAAGCAGATACAAGTAACCATAAAAAAATTAAAGCGATCTTAAGATAGAAACAATAAATAGATAACTGAGATATATAACACATTGCTTTTCCAAAATCAATCCTTTTATTAAATTCCAACAATTCATTACAATAGACTTTCCCTTACACTTTACCCTTCCATGCACACAGCCAGTGGAGTCCCCACCTAGCAAGGATTAGGTCTCCGTGCACACAGCCAGCAGGAGCCTTTCTACCTAACCTAGATTTAAACCCTTACAAGAGTCTCAGAGATGCATAAACACTGAGATCCAAAACATGAATAATAATTGACTAATTCCTTAGAGTCGATCTATCTATTTATATCCAACCTAGTGCACAAATACTATGGTCTCAAATCATGGTTTGAGGCCCACAGTTTACCCTTCAAATAATTTTACATAAAATAGGGACTTTTACCCACCCCAAATCCCCTTTACCTATCCGCACAACGCACATA
This sequence comes from Pinus albicaulis, assembly GCA_034641835.2. NCBI lineage: Eukaryota > Viridiplantae > Streptophyta > Pinopsida > Pinales > Pinaceae > Pinus > Pinus albicaulis. Next base: position 111,684 of record JAXQQM020085078.1, read on the forward strand.
TACAAAAAATATATCCAAAAATGTACCCTAGGGGACCCCACTCCAACATGAGAGTTTGTAGTCTAAAAGGACTCTATCACTATTAGATGCACCAGAAAACTTTAAATGAACCATGATAATGATGACCATTGAACCAAAAAACCTTTTTTGGGTGGAAAACAATAATGTTTAGGTGGAAAATTATCATACTCGGTTTCAGGTCCTGATAGACCAAATTTGATGATGAGTTGTCCATTGATGATGTGGCAAAAGTGATGTGTTGTTAGCCATGTCAACCTTATGAAGTGTATTTTTGAGTTATCTTCATCAAAAAATGTCCCAATAACACTCCAAAATCTCTTTTGATGACTCACCTTCTTCCTCATATGCATTAAATGCCTCAAAAATACCAAAAATTTACCACGCTGGAAAAATAGAGTACTTTAGGCAAGTTCGTAGCGTAGTTTTTGTAGCATATTCATTTCCCTACCTTCTACAACTTTTTGAAATTTATTCCTATGAGAGGGTCTTCATTGGGTATAATAATGTAATTAAATTTCTTTATCCACCGTTGACATGATATTGTTTGGAAATTTTTACCTTAAACAATTCTACAGCAAGTTCGTAGCGGAAACTCAACTTCAAGCCAGGATCTTGTTACGAACTTGCCTAACTTCACCATATTTTGAAATTTTGTATTTTTAACTCCTAAGACATATATGTAGCTCTGTAAATGACTTGATATGGTATTATAAGACAAAAAGTGGCCAAAAACATTGTGTCTTACCATCTTTCAGGGGGGAGTAGGGTGATCTTCCATCACAATCATCTTCAAACGTTTTTTATTTAACTTTGCTTGCACCATATCCATATGCATTTCTAATTCTCTGAATTTTCCTTGAAACTTTCTTCTTTCCTATTTCAACCACTTATTCCTCTTGAAGAGATGTTTCATCATCCTGTGCAGGGGTAGTGTCCTCTTCAACATATTCCTTCACCCCTCTGAAACCTCATCATAAAATAAATCTATTTGCTCACTTATTTTTTGAATTCTGTGAGCTCTTACCTCTCTTGTTCGAAGTCTACTAACTCCAGCTTAGTATCCAAAATATCTTCTCTAGCTTCCTTAAGTTGTTCTCTTAGAAGCTCCAGTTCAGATCTTTCCTAAACTTTTTCCTTGCCTTTCCTTGTCTTGCTCATGTCTGCCTCTATTGGAGATAACTCTATTATTTCTTCCCTTGCTATTTCTTTCTCCTTTTCTAGTTCCTTATGCAGCTTCTTAGATTTTTATCCCTTTTATAATTGTGACCATTTGACTCACTTCCTAGGTTTAAGAACAAAACCTGAGTCCTCTTTGGAAAAATGTAGCTTCTTAGCCTTAACACCATTTTTATTGGTTTTTGCTCCTTTAACCTCTACAGGCTACACAACAAGATCTTCTTCAATGTAAATTGCCTATAAGATATCTTCTAACTTTATTTTCCGCTCTATCTTACTTCTAGTGATCCTTCTATGGGTTCTTGTATCTGTTTTGACTTTACTGCTGGTAGCAATTTGTTTAGCCACCACCGTCTCCTGCAACTAATCAATTTCTACCTCCATTGGCTCCACCATGGGTTGCACCTCTGTCTTTACCTCCACCTCATGTTAAACCAATGTTTCATCCCTAGATTCATTTATCTTTTCTTGGAGTATTTTTATTTTATATAGGTTTCTTTCTAGGAGTGAGGAAATCCACCTCATACCCACTCAAGAAAATTAAAGTGGACCAATCCCTGTTTAATTTATTCAACTCCTCCATAAATAACAATTTAATTAAATCATGGTGAAAAATAGAAGTATTACTTCTTTCAGGTTTAGCTTTCACCTTGTCATCCATTTTTTCTAAACTCATAAACAGAAAAAATGGTAAATCCATAGGTTGTTTACCTCTAAAATGAAGAAACAATTTGGAGTGGTATTGGTAGATCATGTGAAATCTACCTCCTGTTAGGTCCCTATAATTTGTCAAATTTGTAATACCAAATAAACAAGGGTAACACCAAACCAAATTTGGAGTCCTAGTACCTAGCCTTCCTGGACTTAGAGTGGGCTCTCTCTATATTTGTATAAAAGATATAACTTGATTGATTTAGGATGCATATTTTAGGCTAGTTAAAATGATAGGGATTGTTTGTTTTGTTTTGTTTGGTTGCTTGTTAAGAAGAACAGATAGAGTAAGAGATATTCAAACCATTGGGCTATGGAGTCTGTGAAAGGTTTGAAGAGTATAACAACAAATCAAGGGTGTTTCATAGGGCAAGTTAACAAAGCCAAATGGATCTTAATAGATTATGTGGGTGTGAAATGGACATTAAGTTGTGATTTTAGTAGCTTAAATGGCAATAAAGAATCCTTAACATGTACGAGAACAAGAAGAATATTTAAGATTAATTATTTTTAGAAAGAACCAAAGGACAGGGCATACCACAAACTTTTTTGGCCAGACTTTACCTAGTAAAATTTAAAACAACAATCCAGCAAACCCTAGAGAGCAGGGAACTCCTAAATTCTCTAGCTATTCACTTTCAGATAAAGAAAACACTTAAGATAAAAAATTAGTAATGATTAAAGAGCAGGGAACTCCTAAGTTCTTCAATCAGACTTCAAATACCTTTAAAGTCACTTTTCAAGATAGACCAAAGGACAGGGCAAACCATAAACTTCTTTAGCCAAAATTTAGTAAGTAAACTTCAAAGAAAGCCTTGAGAACAATATTTCAAGCAGAACCAAAGGACAAGGAAAACCATAAACTTCTTTGGCTGGACCATACTGAGTTAATCTCAAGAAAACAAACTATATGGAACTGGAGATCAGGGAACTCCTAAACTCCCCAATCAGACCTAGCAGAGGAAAACATGTAAACAATAGAAAGCAGATAGACTTATGGTGCCTCTAACAGCATATCTTAACCTAAATTTTCTTTTCTGTTACAATATAAATTGATATACAAAATGGAAAATAGAAGGAAACACTTAAAAATTAGAATAACATCACCATTTAACAAAGTCCATGAATCTTGTGAATGTACTTGTTCCATTGATATTTAGACCAAAACAGTTACTATGCTCCAAAGCCAAAATATTTTACAACTCAAAGTCTATGAGGTATTCAGCTCAACAACCAACCAACAAAAAACATGAAGCATCCATGAAATATTTGTCTGTAAAATGAGGAGGTGATCCTAAGATAGGGTTTCAAATTTGTATTTATTATAAAGTTAATGCATTTTTGACCTTTTAGACCATGCAAGGCCCAAGGAAAAATATCTAAGACTCATTCATTGTAATAATAACTCCTAACATCACTTCTGAGCTAACATTGGAATATGCTTAAGTTTAAGGCTTCTCAAATTTTTTTATAATAACTCCTAGTAAGGGCACAATGCCAAGGTACAGGGGCACAACGCCAGTGCAAAATCACAATGCCAAGGCAGAAAAAATGGCCTATCTTGCAGCCAGTGTTTGGAGGCCTTCCCGATGTCCAAATGAGCTCCATGATGGCTCATTTGAAAGGTATCTAAGTTTTTTTTCCAAAAACACTTTCACTTTCCCAAATTTTCCCCATATTCCCTATCAAAAATCACTTCTCCCAATACTGGTAAACACACAGCACCAGGGTCAAAAAGAGGGAAAAAACATGATTTTTTGATGGTTTTTCGCCTTTTTGAGGGACCAGTTTTGCTCCAAATCCTATGAAACTTTCTGAGGTTGATGTAATTTTCATTCGGAACATAAATACGCTGACCAGTTTCCACTTGGATGGCCCAAAAAAAAGTGCGGCGCCAGTGGCGCAACGTGTTTGGATAACTTTCTGCATGTCAAACTGTCAAAAAATCAAAATGTGCACCAAAGTGCCAAAATTGGAATTTTTCTTGATGATCAAGGTTTAGAGGCTTTGAAGGACACATCAACAACAATATTTAGCTTCTCCTTCTCCTTTGAATTGGTCAAATCCTGAATCTCTACATGGGTTCATTTGAGCTTGGCCCTTGCAATCCTGTTTCTCATGGCATAATGTCTTTCCATCTTCCTCTGAATGTCAGTGTACTTATTTGCATTCTCTAGAAGGACCTCTATATGAAATTTGGATCTCTCAAGCCAAAAATATCTGTCTTTGTCAATCTCTATGGCAAGCATCTTACTTGGTGTGAGTTGCTCTGCCAATTCTACTCTTTCTATCTTTCCCAGGCTAAAGCCCTCTTCAGCCCAATGGTCCTTTGTCTTTGTCTAGGAAGTTGATCTTCCTCATCATCACTACCATAAAAACTACCCAAGGTCTCATCTAGCGAAGCCTTTTCCTTTCCTGCCTCTCTTTGAGCTATGATTTCTTTGACCTCACTGATGATCTGTTTTTTCTCTAGCTACTGATTCTCTAACTCAATAAAGCTAATCACATTCTTTGCAAGATTAGCTTGAAGCTCACTAATCTTGGCATCCTTGCCTCTGATCAAGGCACTAGTAATTCTCTCCTCACCCTCGTCATCAAGGTCAATAAACTAAAACTCATACTTAGTTTCATATTTTTCCTCGTCCTCCACAATGATATGATCTGTAACATTTTCCTTGCCCTTGTCAACCTATTTTGCTGATGAAGAAGGCATGGACCCTTTCACACCAAGTGAAGCAAACACATACCTGTGGCCTCTTTGATATGTCAAAGGAAATGGCTCAATGCCAATCATTTTAGTTCCAGCTGTCTCAATGTCCCTTTCGCTGCTTGATGCTCTAGTATCATGATATGAGGGTGAAGGGTTGTGGAAAGGTGATGAGAAAGGATCAATATGAGGTGACTGGATGTGAGTGTATGGTGATGTATGAACAGTGAGATGTGATGGAGAAGTGGATACAAGAGGATGAGAAGATGAAGGAATATCATTTTGATGATGGCTAGGTGGATTAGTGAAAACATCATTCGTAATGAATGCATCCCAAGAAATGTTTTTTTGCTGAAGCTGATGCATGACTACCATCTTGATGAGTGAATGACGAAATAGGCTCTACATTTTCTCATTGTATTCTCTCTTTTTCACATTGTAAGCCATCTTATCAATGCTATGGAAAGGATAATAAGGTAAGTGTAGCATTCTAACTCTAGTTAAATTCATAAGAAGATGGATATGGTATGAATAGAGGTGGGAAAACCTCCCATGACAAGTGAAATAATTTATTACTATCCTCATCATGGGCACATATCAGTCAAGGAGATGAGAAAAAGGGAAAATGGACTTGTTGTGATCTTTGTACATAGGTTTGAGGTATTGTTCATAGTAGCTCATGTCCAAGTTTGCTTGTTTAAACCACCTCTCTCCCACACTAGGTATCCCTGTAGCAGCTGAAATGGCATTGGTGGACATCTCAAAAGTAACCCCAGCAATATTGACCTGCTTTTCATGTAGATTGATGATGAATAATGTTGTTAACTCCTGGTGATTTTGGACTTGCTGCACTCTCTCACAGAAACGAAAAAAATCCACATGTTTAAAGCAAGAAAAAGTGAGAGGAGAGGCCATGAGTTCCCTTGTATTGATGGGTTCAAACCTGTTTATCTTCCCTCCTTGGTAATAATTTCCCCTTGGGATTTGTGCGTCAACACCACTATCTTCTCCCTTAGACATCTTTAAACTCTGATTTATAAAACCATAGGGTATAAGTGAAATGAGATGAGGGGGAGGGAATGAAATGGCAGTTTGAACAAATGAAAGGAATGAGTGAAGGGGAAAAATAGATGAATGTAAACCATAAATCAATGAAATTACTCTTTCCGTGACTGATATTTTGTTTAGGAAGATGAAACAAGGGTAAAACAATGATCTCAAGCTAGAATTTAGGGTTTCCTTTAGGGTTTCATTTCCATTCAATTTAAGAGTGATCAAAGAGCTTCAAAGTAAGGTTCATGTCATGTAATTACCACTCAAGAGTGCTTGGAGGACTTTGGCAACAATTTGGAGAATATTTGAACTTGTTTGACTGGCCCCAACCCTTACGAAAATTCTCTGTCTAGGCGTGCACCATCAACCCAAGCACTAAGCACCAAGATCTGAGCGTCCAACGCCAATGCAACTTACACGGGGTCCTTTTTGGTAAGGGCGTAGTGCTTCGGCAGGGGTGTAGCACCAGTCTACAAGTGCGCAGCACCTTCATAATTTTTGTTGGGAATTCCGGGCAAGGGTGCAGTACGAGTGCAAACGCGCATTGCCAAGGAGCTTTAGCAGAATTTCGCTCGAAAACTCACAAAATATTCCTTGTTGAATGCTTTTGATCTTTTGAAAGGAAACGATGATTCTCTTGAAATGTGCAATGGGATTTTATAGGCTTGTGGATTTAATTTAACTTTGAAAAACCCACTTTCTAATGTTTGAAGTCTTTTTTCTTTGTCACTGATACTATTTGACACTTTTTTGCATTTGCAGGTTGCTGAAGTCATGAAGTTGGCTTTTCTTTTCTCATTGAGGCTCGACATGTTCAATTTGACAACTTTGGGATTTAATTATTACATCTAGTAGCATCTTCAAAATCTTCTATAGTTTCCATCATAAAATTCAACTCATCTTTTACACCCTCTTTGACGACCTTTTTCAAATCGCTAAGTGCGTGTAGTTGTTTACAAGAATCATCAGTGTTGTCTTCTAATTTCTCTATAGCCCTTCCAAGTTCATTCATTTCTGTCCAGTTCACCTTACCTTTTTTCCATATTCCATCAATATGTTTTGATATAATTTCTTCAGGTTTGGTCTTGTGTGCTTCCTCCATGTTATTTTCCAACAAGTAATCGCTACTTTGGCACTAAAATGGACTATCAAGTTTATATCCCTTGTCATCTACAAGACCAAGTTTTTCTCCTTTCCCTTGCTATAAATTATTTTCATTCAGGAGTAGATAGTCTACATCATCAGTACTTTCTCCTGATAAATATTCCAACACCTCTACAGAAGTGCCAAAATTTGTCCATTTTTCTCACTTGTAGGTTCTGAAATGAGAAGATAATCCTCCTTGGAAATTTTAGGTCTTTCTTGAATAACCATGTATCGACATTCTATTACATCTGAGCTAGATTCTAGCAAGGGAAAAGTAGTGCTTGAAACATCCAAGGATTTTGGGGAGCCAAAATAATGCTTGTCATAATCAATCCTTCTCATATGTGTGATGACCTCATTGGAATGAAAGGATGACCTTGAAAAATGAAAAAACCTAATGACCTAATGGGAGTGATTTTTGACATGATTTTGAATGAAATTTTACTCAAAAACTTTCAACTAAAAAGAGAATTTCCAGAAGTTCTATTGTGCTCAAGGGGACATGTGAATGAGTTAGCAATAAGAAATCTTAGAGGGAGGATGGAGTTTATTGACAGGGGAAAATGTGGAAATGAGGTTTTAGGTAGGGAAAAAAAGGATGAAAATGAGAGGTATAAATCCATAATGAGTCTTTTAAGAGCAATAGCGTGACTTTGAGATGGAAAACTGATAGATAGGTGTTGTGTTGTACAACAAACCCCCATTTATTTTTATAAATAGGGACCCCTTAGAAATAAATAAGAAATTATGTTTTAAATTCTTACAATAAAAACTTAGAAAATAATTTTTTTTTCTTTTTCTTTAAAGAGTGTATCGCTTATCACATATTTTATTTCCAAAAAAGAATCATAAAATATAAAATCAGCCAAATTGCAAAATGCGCTCTTAAAATATCCTTCCAAAGAAATAAAATGTTTTGTTTGCATCGCACTTTATCTAGTAAAGACTTAAGAAACAAGTAATATAAGTTGCGATAGCTGCAGACCCGACAAGAAAATAAACTAAAAAGTATAAATCCTTTTCACTATCGCGTTCACTTTAAGTTTTCTCAAATCGCATTGCGTGCAAATTACAATATAGACTTTCAACATATCTTATAAAATTTGTGATCTGTGATTTGCGTAGATCGCATTTCGCAACTTTTATGAGACAATCATGAAATATTATGATGAATCATTGTGATTTGCGCATTTAAAGTGTGTGAAAGCAGCTTATGTCATATCATATTGGATTTAAGATCTTGACGGATTTAAAACTAGTAATGGATAATGTGTGTGAAGCCATGTGAAACATTAAATAATGAATTATGAAGAGATGATTCATAGATTGACATCTTTTCGCATGAGTTTGAGATAAATCAATGATATATGTTATAGGTCAAAATAGCTCCTCATCAGCTCAGAGGGGAAGACAAATATGGAAGGAGTACAAAGACCTAAATTAAACCTATTTCTGCCAAGGTAAAGCCTATCTAGAACAATACAAGAGCGTTATAACGCAGTAAATCAGTGAATATGCCACGTTAGTGGCTAGGGAAACGCTCTGTTTACACTAAAGGGCAACGTTACCCATGTTTTAAGTTTGAATCGAGAAAAGCCCGCGGAGAATGATTTGAATCTCCAGCTTTCCCTCACAAGAGAGTCAGTTCACAAAAGAAACTGCAGAGCACCAGTTCATTATTGGTCATTGCTATAACAAGACTGAACTCAAAAGGAGGCAAAAGCATAGAGATTAAAGAAACATCTAAGTTTTTTCATTCCATACTAGTGGAAAGAGAAAGGCAACAATGGCTTTCTCCCTCTCCTACAAGAAGGAGTTGAAGGCTCTTAATTGAAGGTCGAAGGATTTCTAAAGGTTTTTGCATATTTGTGGAATAGAGAATAGTGTTATATTCTGAAGGCCAAGAGTCAAAGAGGTTCCTAGAGAGCTTGTTGACTTGGACTTCTTCACTTGAGAGATAAAAGAGATTGGGAGACTGAGGAGGGCTTGGTACAACCGACGGTTGTAATCCTCCTTCTTTCAAAATCAATAGAACTGTGTTCGTTTTGTCCATTCAATGCTTAATATTTTCATTATTGTTTGAACATTTACATAGTATGATATGAATGGCTCAGATGTGTATAATTTAGAAGTTCATTATATATTGAATTGATTGATAGGATATATGTTATGTTAGAAATTACATGGGTGCTTTGACTGATTGCAGGACTAAGATTTGGAGCCGGTGAAGAAGGACTCTTGTTTCGCTGCCTAGCACTCTCCAAGGGACTCCAAGATTGTCAAAGAGGTAATTCTCTATCGCATTCCATCAAGTTATTTTAAGTTAATATGAACATGCTCATGCCATCTTTGTTAACAGCACAGCTAATCTTACTATCTGCCTCGGGCACCGGAAAGCTGGCATTTCTATTTGTTTCTCTTGTTTGAAAAATTCAATGTCCAAAGCATTTACTTTTTAAGAGATTTATTTATTTATTTATTATTTTTCTACATCTAGCTGAGTTTATTCTGAAATTTTCAGTTCATAGACTGTTTAAAAGAGGTAGATAGAAGTTTGAATCTTTAAAAGTTTAACTGAGCTATTTGAATGTTAGTGCATGGATGTTGAAAAGAAACCTCTCCCTGTAGAAACACTCTTCATCGAATTTAATATCTAGAGCATGTTTTGCATGGTTTCTTGAGTCAGAGTCTCATCACGTTTCATACATCCACTCCCCCTCCGCAAGACTAATAATCAAGTACACTAAGAATAAAGCGATAATAGAATCAATCAAATCTTTTTTTAACTCACATAAACAGTAGTTCAGGCTAGGATCTTGGGTTAGGAGCAGTGAGAAAACTACCCAAGATCTCAAAACTTGAAACTAGAGTCATTAACGAGCGAAATCCTACTGCACTCATATTATCGGGATCGTTCCTTTACCGGAGCTCAGCGCGAGACAACACTTGGGTGCACAAGAAGGTAGCCCGCCTTCGATTGCATCTGGTGGGTGTGTTATATATTGGGGTTCCCTTCGGGGATGTCGAAACTAGATCGGGGATCTAGGTATTCTGCCCATATACACACTATCCTTGACCGTGGACCCCCTTGATGATGTCTGTGATTTAAGGTATCTTTAGTGGCCATAATTTTTAGGGACTTACACAAGGTGACTGGGACGGGCTATCCTGGTATCTAAAACAGACGGACCCACTCTGTCTTCAGTCTTTAGGAGGGTACTCGTCTTCACGAGAGTGCTTACACCTATTGTCTGAGGTTTGGGCGAAGCTCTAGAGTGACCGTAACTGTACTTTTGACCAACCCTCTCTGTATACTATTGTGATACTGGATTTCATCACCAGCAAACGGTAGTACTCAGATAGGGCACCCTTTTATGGCTTCTTGTTGTTTGATTTTAGAGAGTCCTTTTTTATTTTCTTTTTTAGGTGTGTGGTTATTGTGACTGAGACTTTATAATACATCACAATTTACTAAAATTTGTTAAAATTAAGCAGGTCACTGTCGCGTCCCCCGACCCATGCCATCTGTCTAGACAACAGCAAGGTATACCTCCTCTAACTATTGAGGAAGAACTGAACCTTGGTGAGCCCGTGCCTTCTACGGAAGAGCAGTCTCCACTGACTAATCTTGATTATCACATAGCCTCATATCATTCGGAATTTCTAGAGGACCCTTTCACTGAAGGGGTTGTACCTCATTACAATCCTCCGCTCACTGATCTGTTGGGGCCTGTGATAATTCATATTCCACCATGCCAAGATATGTCTTCGGCTGCACCAACATCCATTTCACCACCGGCATCCACAGGGTCGATGCCAATGGCAACCATCCCAGGTTCGCCACCATCCTCCCCGCCGGTGGTCAGTTCTATTCCATCACAGGGTAACACCAGTAGTCAACATATACCTACTCCCAACCCTACATTCATCACAACTGTCAGTAGCTTTCTGAATCCTTCGGCATCTACTCCTACCATGACCACGTCGGGACCCACGGTAGCTCCTCCCACGAGTATGACTACTTCGGTACCTTTTAGAAACCCTTTCGGTTGGAACCCTCGACTGAGTTCAAACCCCTTGGCCTCTATACCAGGGGGCAGTGTCACCAGCATGCAGGTAGCAGGGAAAATTTCACTTCCTCTGCAATCCTTAGGACAAATAGGACAACCTATTGGTAATATTCTTCCCTTAAGTGGTTCAAATATAGGTGTAGGGTCTATGTCGTTGCCAAACTCTGCAAGTAGTAGCATGCCTCCGGGAAACTCTATTGCATCCATTTGGACTAACCAACCCCAACCTCCATCTGGAATGGGAGGGCACTTTTATACTAGGGGCAACCAATAGTTCGCCCGGCAATACAACATGCCCTATGGACAACAATCGTATGTCCCTACTCCTCCGCCTATAGGAAGTTTTTACCAAATTCCTACTTATCCTCTTGGTAACACATTGATGGGTGGACCCTATGGTCTAAATAGTTAGCCCATACTTCCTTGGTTTAATTCAGGGGCAAATCCACAATTTCCATTCTTGGCAGCTTTGGACATCCACGATATCCATAAACTGACTAACGATCCCATCAATCACAACCCGCTTTGGCCTCTAGTACCACATAATGTTCCTTCCGACATCCAGAAGTTCGACGGGAAAGAAGGGGAAGACCCATCCGCACACATCACTACCTTTCACCTATGTTCTATATCCAATTCCATGGTAGATGATAGTGTCCGACTTCAACTGTTTCCCCGCACACTTACAGGCAATGCTGCCAAGTGGTACATTGAATTACCATGTGCCACCATCAATACGTTTGGTGCTTTAGCAATGGAGTTTCTAAAGAACTTCCAACTACTAATTAGATTTGAAACCGGAATAGAACTATTAACCTCACTCTGCCAAGACACCGCCACCCACATCTCCGATCACATTCATGAATGGAGACGTAGGAGGAGGCTAGTCAAAGCGCCAATTCCGGATCATCTCTTAGCCAATTGGTTTTGCAAGTCTCTCTTATCCCACATAGCTAAATACATTGGCCTTTCTGGTGCGGTTACAGAAGATCAATGCATCCGTTGTGCCCAGCATTTAGATTTAGTCTATTCACAATCTGGCACACTGTATGATTTGCTCCCCCATGCCCTTGGCAACCCAAATCCTCCGGCTACTCAGAAAATCGGGGCTCATGCCAATGGTCTGGTTGGCACGATCTCTGGCGTAGCCACAAAGCAGTCTTGGGGGCAAGCCTCCCAGCCATCTTTGGCTGGCACCGCCCCTCACCAAATGACTACTCTTCCCACCACTGAGGTAAATTCGGTGCAAACCTCACAAAAACCTAGCAGGAAAAATAAGAAGAACAAGAAAAAGTCATCTTCTTTAGAAGAGTAGTCGGATAATCAGAATAAAACTAATCAGAAAAATGCTGCCAAAAATGACAAAGGGAAGGATAAACCCATGAAATTTCCTTGCAAAATTTGTGCGGAGGACCACTTGACATACAAATGTCCTTGGCTGCAGGAATGCACCGATTTTATTGCCAACAAGGATTCTGGACAAACACCTGTCGTTCTTCATAATCCTTTCCCTAATCAACAACAGTAACATCAACACATGGTTGAAAATCTGCCACAACCCCATCAATGGGGCAATGGTGGTTCATATCCTTCTGGCGAAGGACCATCTGCCATTTATGGAATTGAGAGTTTTGACCTTCAAACTCGAGCTAATATTTATGGAAACCCTACCATAGATTCTTAAGAACCTGGTACTAGTTCAAATCCACCACCGCCAAATGATTTGCATATCGAACGGCCTACTGCTGACCCCGTGATTCGTCCCCCCAAAGGGACACTTCGACGCACGACTCATAACACCTCTGCACGTGCAGCCCAAAACTACAACATTGTAGAATATTTGGCACAGGCATCGTCAGCTATGTCTGCTCTCGAAGTATTACAAACCTGTCCAACACAAAGGAAAGCCTTGCTTTCGGCCATTGGTGGAATAGACCCCCAGGATTCCATGCTAGCTATCTTTGATATGGAAAAGGCTAAACCTCGCCTCTCACACCAACTCACATTCCAAGTGTAGGTTGTGTCGAAAGGGAGACCAATCCATCGCACTGTCATAGATGAAGGTGCTTCGACCTGCGTTATGTCACAAGCTTGCTGGCTCAATTTAGGTTCTCCTACCCTCACCCCGCCATCGAATTCCCTCAAAGCTTTTGATGGCCACACTTTCCTCCCAAAAGGATACCTTGCTAGCTTTCCCATCACTCTGAGTGGGAAAATGGTAAACGTGGACGTTGAATTCGTAGAGCGCCATCTAGACTATAATCTATTGCTTGGTCGCAGTTGGTCTTATGCCATGACTGCCATTGTGTCTTCGGTCTTCTGACTCATCCTATTTCCATTGGATGGGAACATAGTCACAGTGGACCAGCTATCCTTCTGCACCCCTGATTATTCCACATTACCAAGTAGCACTATACCCCTAATAGGAGGCTTTCCTAACTCTTACGTCAGTATCGGTACCTGTCTTCTGAAGGCATCTTCCCTACTGGGTTGTTTCCTCTCCCGCCGCCATTGATCCCAAACACGGTTGCAATGATATCCACCACTTTGGATGGCTCTATCGACCCATGGATCATCCTGGCACCTTTAGACATTGATTCCTATGGAGATTAGATGCCACTTTTGCCAGCCGAGTTGGCTTACCAAGCCATCCAAACCACATCTGAACCCTCCACTGCTATGGTTTCGACCAAAGGTACAAACCTCCCACCCATCACAGTTCTCTCTAAGGATCTCCTCAATGAAGTCTTGCCTACTGATGAAACTATTCGAGAGATCATGTCTCTAGAAGAACGACCTTGGGGAGAGTTTCACCATCGCGCTTCGATGATTGACTCGAAGGTGATAAAAAATAAAATCCCATATTTTGACCAACCTGAGATGGTTCCCTCCGCTTACACGAAGATTCAAACTATTTATTCAGAAGGGAACATGGGTAATATTTCTAAGACAATGCTCATTGATATCTCGGTCAAAATGGGTATCATGGAAAATATTCAGATTGGAGCAGATTGCAATCCTAAGGAAATTGCATGCTTCACATCCCTTTTCAAGGAATTCCGCGATGTGTTTGCTTGGTCTTACAAGAAAATTCTCGACATAGATCCTTCTATTGACGAGAAAGAGATTAAGAAATTTTGAGCATTCTTTTTATGGTATTTTTCTCGCTCATTAATCCAAAAAACGTCGATTCCTCTTCTTCGGGCTCGTTAAACTTACACGAAGAAGCTTCGAGCATTCTTTTTACGGTATTTTTCTTGCTCGTTAATCTGAAAACCTCGAGTTCCCTTCTTTGTACTCGTTAAAATTATATGAAGTTGACATCGAGCGTTACTTTTGTATGGTCTTTTTCTTTCTCTTTAATCCGAAAAACCTAGAGTTTTCTTCTTCAGACTCGTTAAAACTATGAAGAAGAACTAAGCTTTCTTTTTAGGAATCTTTTTCTCGCTCATAAAACTGAAAAAACCTCGAGTTTCCTTGGTTGGGCTCATTAAACTACCATGACAGAAAGGATGGAGCCATTCTTTTCTCTTTTTCAAATCTCTTTAAACTGAAAAAGTAACGGAGTTTTCTCCGCATGACTTATTAAAATTTCACGGAGGTAATCGAGTTTTCTCCGTGCCACTCGTTAAAATTTCACGGAGGGCACCGAGTTTTTCTTTGTTGGAATCGTTAAAATTTCACAAAGAGTACTGAGTTCACTCCATCTCCTCATACTCATAACAAAATGAGGTAGACATCTATCGAAAATAGATTTCTCACTTTTTTGGTTTCGATGGACTAACTTACGGAAAATGAACTGTTTCGGGCTTACTATTATCCCTTTGCCGTGCCCGGTTATCAAGACATGACAAAGGTACCCCAATGGAGTTGTATTTTATGATATTTTTCAGACTCTCTAAATATGAAAAATTCACCGAGTTTACTCATCTGGACTCATTAAACCTAATCAAATGGGGCACATAGTTGTCTTTCCGGACATTTTTCAGACTCTCTAAATATGAAAAATTCACCGAGTTTACTCATATGTACTCGTTAAACCTAATCAGATGGGGCACAGAGTTTTCTTTCCTGACATTTTTCAAACTCTCTAAATATGAAAAATTCACCGAGTTTACTCATCTGGACTCGTTAAACCTAATCATATGGGGCACAGAGTTTTCTTTCCTGACATTTTTCAGACTCTCTAAACATGAAAAATTCACCGAGTTTACTCGTCTGGACTCGCTAAACTTAATCAGACGGGGAAAAATTTGGACAAAATGGATACTACCTTTGTTACATTTTCAAAAAGGTCGATTTGGCAGAAAAATTCTTGAACATGGCACTTCCCAGAAAACTCTTTCGCAGTTAGCTGAACCCTACCATATATGAGTATTAGCCTTTATTTACTAGTGTCCCTACACTGGTAAAATCCTAACACACTCTTTGATGTTCATCAAGCTTCAGCTGCCTAGTACCCTGCTAGAGCGCCTTCTATTTTTCAAGCAGATCTCGCTATCTACTACTCCTGTTATCAACCAAACCGCTCATTATGCCAAAAATTATTTGTCGTCCGACGTTCCCATTTACTCTTCATTATCTCAATCATAAACAAAATCATTTGGTTTCTGTTTCGTGTTGACTGATGTAGGACGCCTCAGTGCCTACCTTTCAACAGATCACTTCCTATCGACTTCAACATCTTATCTAGGAAGTTGATCCAGAAACCCATCAGTACCAAGATACTTGTAGACATCAGTGGTAGGTAGTCTTGTGTTTGATCAGGAGTCTTCATCATTGGCTCCTGTTTGAATGATTCTATGAGTGTTCGAATTCAACTCATTTTATTCACACTTGCTATATTGTACTGTGCATCTTAGGGACCGTCATCATTATCGGTGGCCACCTTCGTGTCTGTTAACATTTTTCATTATAGACTGGTAATCAGAGGATTTCTCACATGTTCGACGACAACTCCTTCATTCACATGTTGAGAAATATGCAGTTTAAGTGAATCGACAGTCAATACCTTGGGGCAAAGGCTACATCATTAAGGTTGTGTTTCCTTCCCCAAGTTGCGATATTGTTTATGGAGACAGCTTCTTCAGCCTGATCATGTTATGAAAGACACTTCCACATTGTGCCTATTGGTGGACAGATTCTTCATATCTCTATTCTAGATAAATCATGTTGTTTAAGCTACTGAGCATGGGATATGCCTGACTCAAGGCAGATACTATATTTTCTGACATATGTTGTTGTTTCAGGTTTTTCCTCAGTCTTTCAATCTCTTTATCTCTACAAAAATTATAAAGTATTTCGGCCATTGTCTTCGTCTCTGACCTCACATTACAGGTAAAAATACCTCCTCATCAGCTGAGAGGGGAAGACAAATATGGAAGGAGTACAAAGACCTAAATTAAACCTATTTATTCCAGGGTAACAACTATCTAGAACAATACAAGAGCATTATAATGCAGTAAATCAGTGAATATGCCGCATTAGTGGCTAGGGCAGCACTGTGTTTACACTAAAGGGCAACGTTACCCATGTTTTAAGTTTGAATCGGGAAAAGCCAATGGAGAATGACTTCAATCTCCGGATTTCCCTCACAAGAGAGTCAGTTCACAAAAGAAACTGCAGAGCACCAGTTCATTATTGGTCATTGCTATAACAAGACTGAACTCCAAAGGAGGCAAAAGCATAGAGATTAAAGAAACATCTAAGTTTTTTCCATTCCAAACTAGTGGAAAGAAAAAGGCAACAATGGCTTTCTCCCTCTCCTATAAGAAGGATCTGAAGGCTCTTAATTGAAGGTCGAAGGATTGCTAAAGGTTTTTGCATACTTGTGGAATAGATAATAGTGTTATATTGTGAAGGCCAAGAGTCAAAGAGGTTCCTAGAGAGCTTTTTGACTTGGAATTCTTCACTTGAGAGATAAAAGAGATTGGGAGACTAAGGAGGGCTTGGTACAACCGACGGTTGTAATCCTCCTTCTTTCAAAATCAATAGAACTGTGTTCGTTTTGTCCATTCAATGCTTAATATTTTCATTATTGTTTGAAAATTTACATAGTATGATATGAATGGCTCAGATGTGTATAATTTAGAAGTTCATTGTATATTGACTTGATTGATAGGATATATGTTATGTTAGAAATTACACGGGTGCTTTGACTGATTGCAGGACTAAGACTTGGAGCCGGTGAAGAAGGACTCTTGTTTCACTGCCTAGCACTCTCCAAGGGACTCCAAGATTGTCAAAGAGGTTATTCTCTATCGCATTCCATCAAGTTATTTTAAGTTAATATGAACATGCTCATGCCATCTTTGTGAACAACATAGCTAATCTTACTATCTTCCTCGGCCACCGGAAAGCCCTGAGAGGGATATTCTAAAACCAACAACCCAAGAATTTTACCCTATAGCAATATATCTTTATGATAATCCTTATATGATAATTTCACTTTTCTCTCAGGAAATCAATTATCGAGTTGAAGAAATCAGAAATGAGTAAAAAGGGTAAAGAGGTGTCTCAAGTACCATCCAGCGAAGACACATACATGTCTTCATTGTTCTCAGACACTGCCTGCAACAAAGAATGTGGTAGTTCATCATGGGAAGCAATGTACAAACTTTTTGAAGATGAAGAACCAAGAGTGATAAATAACCTTTCTGCAACAGGCACTGATTCTACTGCAAATGCAACTCTTTTCTACGTTGCATGCTCGCATATTCATAGAATAATTTCGAGACCGAAGATTCTACCTTACACAGACATGATTAGGTGGGCAGTCGAAAACTTAAATATTGAAGATAGAGTTTTCAAGAATTCCAGAGGAGAGATTATGGGTTCTTTAAAAGCGGAAGACTTAGCAGCCATGTACCATTTTCTAACTCCGCAGCAGAAATATGATAATAGATATGTGAAAATGTTGAGAGAAAAACATCTAGACCTTATCAAAGTTATCCACGAATGGAAAGACGATGAAGGGAAATTGAAGCAGGTTAAATCTGATATGTACCCAATTACACAAATTCCTAATCCTTATTGTTATGCCACTTGTATGTTATGTAGAATATTTTCCAAACCTGATAGTACTAAGTTCTCAAGAGATTGGGTTTCCCTAATTGACGCAATCGTCAATTCGTCTATCTTAAATTAGGTAGACCTTTTATCCAATTACTTAGCCAAACTTATCACTGAATATAGGAATAAAATTAGTGCTTCATCCCAAGAAACTTTGCCATTTTACATGTCTTCCTATGTCATGGATTCCATCCATTTCACTTCTACACTTCCAATCATGGATTATAAATGGACCACTAAAAACCCTATCCCAATTCATATTTATCATGAAGAACTCTGGGACTCTAAATTCCACTTAATTTTTTATAAAATATACTATGGAGTTATGTTACCCATGTATCAGATGATTTTCAATGAAAAGGCTCCTAGGGTTTCCAAATAAGCCAATAAAGATATTCTTTCTATAGGCAGATGGTTCGTTGAAGAAAAGTTCACATATATTTGAGTATTTGGAAGTTCTTCTTTTCCACATGTTTTACCCTACTATGTTCCATATATATTTCTTGTAAAGTAAATAGCTTATCAACTCATCAATGGTGTCACAAAGCAACTAAAAGATGATACAAAGGCTATTTGGCCTTCTTTCCCTCTATAGTGCAGCACCTTTGCTCTGGCTAATATCGGCCATATATACAAAGAGGTTCCTAACATTCAGTTATTGAAGTTAGCATTCATTCCAGGAATATTATATGACCCCAATGATGAAATTAAAAATTACATGGAAAAACTCAAAACAAAGCCTTTCATAAAGGAAGAAGACAAATTTGATGACTTCTTCCAAGGCGTCAAAATTTTTTCTGATATTTTCAAAAGGGTTTCTAGTCACAAAAAAATTGAAGCTTTTCAAGTATATAGAAATAAGAGATTGAAAAATATCCCTTTGAATTTGCTAGTTATTGAAGATGAAAAACACACTCCAAGTGTCAGTCTCAATGAAGAAATGAACTATGGCTCTGAAAATGGATCTAGTCAATCATAGCAGCAGTCTGATAAGTGAGATCAAAATGAGGATGAATCTGAATCTAAGAAAGAAAATTTAGAAATCGACCAAATTCTTCAAGAAATAGAGTTGCAAGAGAAAGAAAAGAACAATGCCACTGAACCAAATTCAGAAGTAGCTCAAAAGGATCAGAGCACGTTAGATCAGTCTAAATCATCTCAAGGAAAAGACCAGGTAAATGAATGGGAACAAATTTCCGAAGCAATAAATACTCCTAAGGAAAAGTCCGACACTGATCAAACATCAAGTTTTCAAATGCTAGAGCCTTCTCAGAACATAGTTGAAATCGTCAATCCTCTACAGAGAATCCCAGAAATACATGACAAAGAAATCATGCTGGCTTACTCTATAGAACAAATCATCCTACAGATTGAAGACATTCCATCATTGGATATTTTCTACAGTCCTAGCTACAAGGCTGTAGTAAAAAGGAATAAAAGAAAAAGGATTGATGAGACAACCCCAAAATCAACAGATGAACCAGTTGATGTACTCTGGAAAGCCTCCTCAGATGATCCCACTTATCATCTAACTAAGTTGTCACAATATGCCAGAGCATATGCCATAGCAACTATTGATAAGGCAACTAAAGTTAGAATATTGTTGAAATAGAAGGAAACTAGAATACAAGAATTGGATCAGTTGTTAAAGGAAGAAAAAGCCAAGTCCATTGAGCAGATCAATGAAATTTCAACATAGTTTTATAAATTTTTTGAAAGTCTCAATTTAAAACATCAAACAGAGCTTAATGAGAAGCAGGCACATCTAGAAAGAACAATGGCAGAGCTACATAATCAATCACAATTAGGAAAATTTGTCAGAGAAGAACTTGATATAAATACTATGATAAAGAAAAAGCAAAAATTATTTTTTCCATCATGTTTCTATTATTGATTCTTATTTGTATTCTAATAAGATAATGATTCAGCAAATAGCAATTCAGAAACTAGAATGTGAGAAATTCAAAAAGAAAATTGAGGAACACATTCAGTGGAAAAATTCTGATGCAGGAACACAAGCTAATCTACCACAAATAGATAAGCTTCACAAAGAATTGTTATTTACAGAATGGAAAGCATAGATCATCTGAGCAAAAAAGGCAGCGACCAAGACAACCAACAAATAAAATGAGGTTATTTAGCTCTTATGTGACCAATTGTTTATAACAAGACTTCTTCAAGAAAACACGTCTGATGTGTTTTTAGGAACAAAACAAGTAGAATTAAAATGGACATAGAGAGAAAAAAACACGAAGAAAATGATCAGGAAATTTAATAAGTTTGATCAAGAAAATTACTAGAATTTTCTAATCAAACCTTATCATTAGCAGCAAACTCTTTTGTTCCTTACAAAGTCAGCAAAAAGGTCTCAGTCAATAATCTCAAATGCTATCTTCAAGGGGAAAATTCGATCACGGATATCACAAGAAACTCAGTTTAGGGAAATGTTAGATATTTTCGAACTTCGTGATCACACTCAGAAAGAAATGTTGGATCCATAAAGTCAGGATTGTTAGTTATAAATTCCTAGATTTTTGTTTAAGTTAAGTTTTTATAGAAACGTTGTTTGAAACCTCCTCTACATTTTTGTAAATCATTTAATTTAGTTTGTAGTCAATTTTAGTATTTAAACCCTTCTCATGCATTTAGAGAAGGGTCCAAGATTTTGTTAAAAAAATTTGCAAAGAATGCTTATTTCTAAGTAAGTTTGTTGATGCCTTGATGAAGTAATGGAACACGGCATTTTTCAGTTATAAATATCATTCTTTTAAATCACTATTGGTGCACTTTTGTATTCTTTGAAAGACTCTTTGATGGAAGAATTGGATACGATCTATTATCACTAATCTGATAAGCAGAGTAATACACATCTAGTAATATTATCATGTATGTTATTTTTGTTTCTGAATGTTAGTGATGAACTTAGCTTTCATGAATTAGATACAGAATTAATTATTTTTGTCCGAAATATTGATTGCACTATTGTATGATATAAAGATAGAAATTAGTTATTTTATACATGGTCATCAGATAAATGCAATATATCTCCCATTTTCTTTTGATTAACTTTTTTTCAAGAGAATCATCTTACATAGTAATAATTATATTAAATCTATGATGATTTTCATCATCACAGATTGAACAGATATCTCTTTAGATCGTATTTAAATATTATCCCCGAGATAGATTAAATTTAATTTGAATCTTTGCATTTAGAAAAAAATTTGTCTTAGTTTGTATTAATTCATCATTATAAAATGTTTTGATAGAAATCCAAAAAATTATCATAAAAAACCGAATCTAGGAAATTGGTCCCATCATACCCAGTCGGAGCCACTACCCCAAATGGAAAAGGAGCTACTTTAAGGTCTAGACCGGGTGGTTATCCCCCTTATTGTTGCCACAGATTTCTGAGGCCACCAACATTTTTAGTGCTAGAAGGAGGGTCTGACTATGAATGGAATATAAGTCCAAAATTTAAAATAAAAGCCATCATAAGATTTTATCTCACCAAAATCATCCTACCACTTCCCAATCACAATCTAGGTCACCAACTCAGAAATCGGAAGTAGTAGAAACCTTTCCAACATCTCCTGAAGTATTATGTCATCCATCTACTTCAGAATTCACTCTCGAATCCACCGAAGTTCAGTCTTTAATTCAACAATTAGAATGAATATCTATTTCTGCTAAAAAGCCTATTAACCGAGAAACTTCTGAGGAAAGTGTTACTTCTCTATTTAGAGAAACTGGTATTTTAACTCAATCTAAAAGTGAGAAGCTTGGAATTCCCCCTTTTGGGTTTCCATTAGAATCTCATAGCAAAAAAGTTTCTATATCCAGATCTAAGTCAGAAACAAATGAATTCACATCAAATTTTCCTTTGGTCATTCCTCCACACTCTTCTAATCAATCTACATCTCCACCGTCTTCCATTTCTTCTACTCAAACAATCACTGTTGACACAAGTAGTATTGTTCTAGTTTTAAGTTCTTCATTCATTACCCTTACTTCTGGATCTACTTCTACATCTTCACAAACTCCAAATATAATTATGGATAATCAACCTTGGACGAATCCTGGTGTTTTTTTAATTGAAAATCCTAATCCTCTTCCAGATTATCCAGAAAAATGGTTACCTAAATATAATCTAGATTATTGTCTTCCTGCTGAAGAACACATCAATAATTTTATGTTATCCATGAGTTTAAAAGGAATTTCTCATGAAGATGTTGTAGCTAGATTGTTTCCATACACTTTACAAGGATATGTGGGATCCTGGTAATTTTCTCTTCCAGCAGGATATTACTGATTAGGAAAACTTTGAATAAGTTTTCCTTACAAAATTTGGAAATGATAGAACTGTTGCATCCTTAATCAATGCTCTTTCGAATCTTAAAACGAATTCAGGTGAAAAGATCAAAGATTTCAACTCCAGATTTAACAGGTCATTAAATAAAATCCCAAATACTTCTAAACCTGTTGTTGATGTACAAATAGAATGGTATATTTCTTCTTTGCCTTCTAATATAGCTATTTTTGTAGACAGAGCTAATAAGGCTACTCTCTTAGAAAACTTGAAAGAAGCTTTCACAGTAGAGAAAAGAATCTTAGCATTAGAAAAACGATCAGAGATAGAAGAAAAGAAAACAAAGAAAGTGACATTTAGTCAAGATTCCAAAAAGAAAGTCTAAAAAGATCCATTTGATCTTGAAGGTCTTAAAAAAGTGCTAAAGACTATGTGAAATTATATGATTGATATAAAGAAACAAGTTGTTGAAACTTCAGCCGCTAAAATATCATTTCGTCTATTTAAGAAAAATCCTCCTTCAACATGTCAACCTCCAAATGAGATTTCAAATGCTGAATCTGATCAAGATACTGAAGATCCCTCACCTTCTGAAAATGAATTAGAGTCTGAAGAAGAAGTTGAACTAAATAGTTTACGGGATTTCATTCTTCCCACAGAGGAATAAATTGAAGCTATTCCTGTATCTACAAGAAGTAAATCTTCTTTAGATCCAGCTGTATCAAATCAGAAACAAAACTCTGTTTAAACTGTGCAGACAAATCTGATTTTATCAGATCCTTCCACAACTTCTAAAACTTTAATAGTTTCAGATACAGTTGAATACAACATATTTGAAGATAGGAAAAAGATCAAAGAAAATATTTCATTACACGAAATGACCAAACTCAAACAACAACAAAAAAAATTTCTTAGAGAACTCAAAGCAATCCCTGTAGAGCCAATACAACCACCAGTTATAGCACAAGCTTCAAAAGATATGGGAAAACCTCCATCATCTACCAACAAAGTAGATTCTAATGATCTTTTTTTAATTGGTGAAAGATCTATTTCTCAGACTCCCCTTTTTCTTTTGACTTATGAAGTTTTTAACAAAAATGTTCATAATTGTCTTATTGATTCAGGGGCTTCTTCAAATATTATGCGAAGAACAGTATGTACAAAATTAAATATCTTTCCTCAAATTTTTTTTTACATATAATTCAGTTGGATAGAACAAAATTTGAAGTTATTGGAGAAATGTTGTCAGTATCTATCAGTTTTTCATCTAATCCAAAGGTACTACAAGTGATTGACATTTTAGTGGCAGACATCCCTGAATTTTATGGTCTTATTTTAAGCAGGGATTGGTCTAAAAAATTACATGAATATTTTTCTACTAATTGGTCACATATGTGGTTACCATATAATGGAAAACCAAATCAAATCAGAATTGAACGTGAGCAATTTATGAAACATATAGTTACTGAATTAGAAGGACCAAATGAACCTGTAGCTTTTACTAATAATATCATAGGAAATTATTCAGCTGAATCATTCCTTAGATCATTCAATGCTCAGGTCTCACCTTTTCCAACAAACACTGTTATTTCTCAAATTGAAATTTTTTCTCAAACAGACTCTTCTAAATGTATTAATTTTAGCAATCAGATTCCAAAACAATCTTTATTTTGGACTCTATTTTTTGATGGCTCGAAATTAGAAGATGGTGTAGGGACAGGTTGCATTTTAATCAATCCACAAGGAGAGAAAATGACGCTAGCTTGTAGACTCGAGTTTCAGTTCACAAATAATACTGTTGAATATGAAGCATTGATACAAGGTCTGTATAAAGCTATAGGATTGAATGTTAAATATTTGCAAGTATATAGGGATTCTGAAATAATAGTTAAACAAGTTAGAAATATGATTCATTGTATTTCTGGACACTTGAAACATTATCAAACTTTAGCTCAAAATCTTACTTCTCATTTTATTGCATTAAATATCTCTACAATCCCTAGATTACAAAATGCGAGTGCTGATTTACTTGCTAATGTAGCATCTAGAATTATACCACCCGAAGAATTTAGCCCAGAGAGATTTTCAATTGAATTAATTTTTAGACCATCCATTCCTGACAATATAACAAATTGGAGAGTATTTAACAATGATGTAGATATAGTGGACTTTCTTACATTAGACAGAGCTTATGAAGGTTAAATTTTAGATGAACATGAACATGATTTTCAAATTGAAGACAAAACAAACAATAATCCAATTCCCAAATCTGTAGTCAAAATGGAGGACCTTTATGATTTGAAAGATATGTTTAAAACGGTAACCAATTCAAAAACTCAAAGTTCTACTTTAAAATTTGAATTTATTAATCTTGGTACTCTAGAAAAACCTCAGAACATCAACTTAGGTCTTGGTCTAAAAAGTGAAGAAAGGATGTCATTTATCAAATTTCTTAAAAAATATAAAGATATCTGCATGGGATTATTCACATCTTAAAAAATATGATACTTCCATAATTTAGCATACCATTCCTATAATCTCAGATGATAAGCATGTTAAAAAAAAACTTAGAAAAATTCATCCAAATTTAGAAAGTCAAATTAAATCTGAACTGAATAAAATGCTCAAATATAAAATCATTTTTGCTATTAGAAATTTGAAATGGGCTTCAAACATGGTTCTAGTCTGGAAAAAGAATGGAGACATTAGAATTTGCATATATTTTAGGAACTTAAATAAAGCCTATCAGAAAGATAATTTTCCCTTACCTTCCATGGAACAAATATTGCAATCAGTTGCAGGATCTGAATTGATGTATTTTGTAGATGGATTTTCAGGGTATAATCAGATCATGGTACATCATAATGATAGGTTAAAAATGATGTTTAGAACAAAGTGGGGAACATATGTGTATCAAAAGATGCCTTTTGGATTGATTAACGCTAGTGCCACATTTCAGCATGCTATGGATATAGCTTTCAGAGGACTAATAAATAGCTCGGTTGTTATATGCTTGGATGACATCACTGTTTATTCTAAGCATAGGAACAATCATATTAGTCACTTAAAAAACATTTTCGAAAGATGAAGAACATATGGCATTTCCCTTAATCCAAAAAAATGTTATTTTGCCTTATCAGAAGGTAAATGATTGGGATTCATTGTTTCTAGAAAAGGAATTCATATATACCCTAATAGGATTCAAGAGATTGAAAATATTGCTCTGCCACATAATAAAAAAATGATGCAATCATTTTTAGGACAAATTAATTTTGTAAAAATATTTGTTCCAGATTTCTCCCGAATCATCCTACCCCTACAGTCAATGATCAAGAAAAATTCAATTTTTAGATGGGGAAAAGAAGAAAGAAATTATTTTGATTTAATTAAAAAAGCTATTGTTGAAGCTCCTTCTTTAACAACTCTTGATTTTCTTAAATATTTTTTGTTTTACACATTTTATTCTGATACATAATATGTAGCAGTTTTAACATAGTTAAATAATCGAAACATTGAAGCACCAATTTCTTTTTTTAGCTTTAATCTTCAAGGTGCTAAGTTAAATTATTCAGCTATGGAAAAACAAGCCTATGCTATGTTTAAATATTTGAAACATTTTAGACCTTTTCTCTTAAAAACACATACCAAGATAATAGTACCTTACTCAACAGTAAGGCAATTATTAATACAACGAGAAGTAGGAGAGAAGAGAGAAAATTGGGTTACTACACTTCAATAATATGATGTAGAGATACATCCAACTAAAATTGTTAAAGGACAAGGTCTTTTCTTGATGTTAACTGGAGCCTCTCAATCACCAACAGAAAAATATCAATCAAATGAAATACAGTAATCTGAGGTAAGCCTAAACGATTCTCAATCACAATATGTTGATTTGAATTTTTTCTTAAAAAATGGATATGCTCCATTATATCTCAATTATACAGAAAAGTGTGCTCTGATTCTTAAAGAAAATCAATATCAACTCATAAATGATGTATTATTTAGGAATAATTATGATTATGTATTATTAAGATGTTTAGAAAAAACTGAAGCCAAAAAAGTATTGCAGGAACTACATGATGGATTAGCTGGAGGTCATTTTGGAGGAAATACCACAGCTCATAAAATATTACATGCTGGTTATTATTGGCCGACTATGTTTAAAGATGCACATGAATATACAAGAAAATGTAAAACATGTCAAACTACAGCAGGAAGAGAAAGGAAAGAAGCATTCCCATTACAACCAATAAATATCCAACAACCATTTGAACAATGGGGGTTAGATATTACAGGTAAAATAAATCCCAACTCTTCAAAACAACACGAGTATATTCTAACTGAAACTGATTATTTCACAAAATGGGTAGAATATATCCCATTAGAGGTGGTAAATACACATAATATTACATATTTTATTGATCAATTCATAATTACCACGTTTGGCCTTCCATCAGCTTTGATATTTGATAATGCATCTTACTTTTCTGGAAATGCCATCATATAATTTGCTTTGAAAAGATGTTTTAAATTAAAATACTCAGCTAACTATTATCTACAAGGAAATGGATTAGCTGAATCTACAAATAAAAATCTTATTAGATTCATCAAAATAACTGTAGAATAAAATCATAAGAATTTGCACAAAGCATTATTGTTTTCTCTTTGGGCAGACAAAATTACCCAAAAATCTTCAATAGGTACTTCACCATTTGTGTTAGTTTATGGAAAAGAAGCAATTCTACCCTCAAACTTAACGATGCCATCGTTTTCTTTAGTACAATTCATTGATGAAAATCCTTCTTCCTCTCTTCAACTTAGAAAATATTAAATCCTTAAGTTAGAAGAAGAAAGAGAAAAAGCTAAAAAAACTCATACCCATCATCAACAAATAATAAAAACTTCATTTGATTTAACTTACATTAGTTCAAAATATTTTCAAATTGGTGATTTGGTATTAAAGTGGGACAAAGCTCATGAGGAAAAGGGTAAACATACAAAGTTTCTAAAACTCTGGCTAGGACCATTTCATATAATTGAGAAAATTGACTCATCAACATTTCTATTATAGGATTTATCAGGTAAAAAACATTCTTTCCCTGTTAATGGACAAATTTAAAAAAAATAGTTCTCATAGAAGTTAACTCTTCTATCTTTGTATATTAAAATAAATTTTTTTTTTTTTATATAGAAATAAAAACTTGTTTAGTATTGACCGTTGGCCTTTCAAATAGGAAGTCTTAGATGATTTATTTTTTATCCTTTTTTTTCACTTATTTAAAATGGAACTGTTAAAGAAAGAAAATTGAAAGATTTAGAAAAACAAATTGATTTTATCTTTCTTAAAAAATGAAATTTCAATAAAACATTTATTTTGTTTGATGAATTCTCATTTTTATCTAGTACAAATATTATTTTGTCAATCAAGAAAAGAAAATTCGTAATATAGTAATAAATCTTCTTACAGAAAAGCAATCTAACAACTCGACATTATCATCCAACATATTAAAAAGAACTATGATTCATCCCATCCAGTAAATATTATAATTTTCAAAAGAAATTCAAAATAAAATTAAAAGGGAAAAAGTTTAGAGAAAAAACTTAAAATATAATAAGTTTCATCACGAGCTTGTTTACCATGTTCATAAAGAAATAGTTTAACTGACATTACTAATACTGTCTACCAAAATAGTGCAATGACTTGAGATTATATCATAAAGACAAGGGATCTCATCAAGAGCCAGCTTGATCAGTTTAATTACTATTTGTGAATGGCATTGTCACTGATTTGGTCACCAAGCCAAGAAAATGGCTTTTAAGTAGATAAAAATATTAAAAAAAAATGTAATTTACTTATAAAAATGATGAGAAATACTGGATAGAAAAATGGATCATAGTTGAGTAAAAGGTAACCATGCCAAAAGCTTAAAACTGCCCATTGGAACAGAGGCTCTATCTTTGATAAAAGAGTAAACTTATAAAAATCTTATCTGTAAAGATTATTTTCTATTTATTTTTAACTAAGTAAAGACTGACTTTGATTTTCATACTTGTATCTTTATAGAGGAATTCTCATGAATAAGTGAATAAATGAAATTTTCGTTATTTGAAAAAGATATTATTTTTTTCAAATTTCGTTCCTTTAACTCTTTTATTTTTATATATAAAAGGATTTATAATTTTCAAAAAAAAAATATTAGAGACATCTGGTTTCTCCAAGTGAATCGGCAATTGTTGTGCTATACAACAACCCCCCATTTATTTTTATAAATAGGGACCCTTTAGAAATAAATAAGAAATTATGTTTTAAATTCTTACAATAAAAACTTATAAAATAAAATTTTCTTCTTTTTCTTTAAAAAACATATCTCTTATCACATATTTTATTTTTGAAAAAGAATCATAAAACATAAAATCGGCGAATTGCCAAATGCGCTCTTAAAATAGGCTTCCAAAGAAATAAAACGTTTTTTTCGCATTGCACTTTATTTAATAAAGACTTAAGAAACAAGTAATATAAGTTGTGACAGCCGTAGACCCGACAAGAAAATAAACTAAAAAGTATAAATCCTTTTCGCTATCCCATCCACTTTAAGTTTTTGCAAATCGCATCATGTGAAAATTATAATATAGACTTTAAACGTATCTTATAAATGTTGCGATATGCTATTTGCGCAGATCACATTTCGCAAATTTTATGAGACAATCACGAAATATTATGATGAATCATCGAGATTTGCACATTTAATAAGATCAACATGTGAAAGTATCTTATGTCATATCAGATTGGATTTAAGATCTTAACGGCCTTAAAACTAGTAATGGATAATGTGTGCGAAGCCATGTGAAACATTAAATAAGGAATTGTGAAGAGATGATTGATATATTGACATCTTTTCGCATGAGTTTGAAATAAATCACTGATATATCTTTATGACACTCCTTATATGATAATTTCACTTTTCTCTCAGGAAATCAATTATCGAGTTGAAGAAATCAGAAATGAGTAAAAATGGTAAAGAGGTGTCTCAAGTACCATCTGCCGAAGAAACAGACATGTCTTCATTGTTCTCAGACACTATTTGCAATAAAGACTATGGTAGTTCATCATGGGAAGCAATGTACAAACTTTTTGAAGATGAAGAACCAAGAGTGATAAATAACCTTTCTGCAACAGGCATTGATTCTACTTTTGATGCAACTCTTTTCAACTTTGCATGCTTTCATATTCATAGAATAGATGCGAGACCGAAGATTATACCTTACACATACATGATTAGGTGGGCAGTCGAAAACTTAAATATTGAAGATAGAGTTTTCAAGAATTCCAAAGGAGAGATTATGGGTTCTTTCAAAGTGGAAGACTTAGCAGCCATGTACCATTTTCCAACTCCATAGCAGAAATATGATAATAGATATCTACAAATGTTTAGAGAAAAACATCCAGATCATATCAAAGTTATCCATGATTGGAAAGACAATGAAGGGAAATCGAAGCAAGATAAATCCAGTACGTACCCAATTACACAAAGTCCTAATCCTTATTGTTATGCCGCTGGTATGTTATGTAGAATATTTTCCAAACCTGATAGTACTAGGTTCTCAAGATATTGGGTTCCCCTAATTGACGCAATCATCAATTCGTCTACCTTAAATCGGGCAGACCTTTTATCTAAATACCTAGCCAAACATATCACTGAATATATGAATAAAAGGAGTGCTTCATCGCAAGAAACTTCGCCCTTTTACATGTCTACCTATGTCATGGATTCCATCTATTTCACTTCTACATTTCCAATCATGGGTTGGAAACGGACCACTAAAAACCCTATCCCAATTCATATTTATCATGAAGAACTCTGGGACTCTAAAATCCACTTACATTTTTATAAAATTTTATATGGAGTTATGTTACCCATGTATCAGATTATTTTCAATGAAAAGGCTCCTAGGGTTTCCAAACAAGCCAATAAAGATATTCTTCCTATAGCTAGATGGTTCGCTGAAGAAAAGTTCACATATATTTGAGTATTTGGAAGTTCTTCTTTTCCACTTGTTTTACCCTACTATGTTCCAGATAGATTTCTTTCAAGGGAAATATCTTATCAACTCATGAATGGTGTCACAAAGCAACTAAAAGATGATAAAAAGGCTATTTGACCTTCTTTCCCTCTACAGTGTGACACCTTTGCTCTGGCTAATATTGGCCATATATACAAAGAGGTTCCTAACATTCAGTTATTGAAGTTGGCATTCATGCCAGGAATATTATATGACCCCAATGATGAAATTAAAAATTACATGGAAAAACTCAAAACAAAGCCTTTCATAAAGGAAGAAGACAAATTTGATGACTTCTTCCAAGGCGTCGAAAATTTTTCTGATATTTTCAAAAGGGCTTCCAGTCACGAAAACACTGAAGCTTTTCAAGTATATAGAAAAAAGAGATTTAAAAATATCCATTTGAATTTGCTAGTTATTGAAGATGAAAAACACACTCCAAGTGCTAGTCTCAATGAAGAAATGAAAGATGGCTCTAAAAATGAATCTGGTCAATCATAGCAGTAGCCTGATAAGTCAGATAAATCTAAGGATGAATCTAAATATAAGAACGAAAATTTAGAAATCGACCAAATTCTTCAAGAAATAGAGTTGCAAGAGAAAGAAAAGAACAATGGCATAGAATCAAATTCAGGAGTGGTTCAAAAGGATCATATCATGTTAGATGAATCTAAATTATCTCAAGGAAAAGACCTGGTAAATGAATGGGAACAATTTTCCCAAGCAATAAATAATCCTAAGGGAAATGTCAACACTGATCAAACATCAAGTTTTCAAATGCCAGAGCCTTCTCAAAACATAGTTGAAACTGTCAATCCTCTACAGAGAATCCCAGTAATAAAAGACAAAGAAATAATACCAGCTTACTCTACAGATAAAATTATCCTACAGATTGAATACATTCCATCATTGGATAATTTCTACAGTCCTAGCTACAAGGCTGTTGTAAAAAGGAATAAAATAAAAAGGATTGATGAGACAACCCAGAAATCAACAGATGAATCAGTTGATGTACTCTGGAAAGCCTCCGCAGATGATCCCACTGATCATATAATTAAGTTGTCACAATATGTATGAGCATATTCCATAGCCACTGTTGATAAGGCAACTGAAGTTAGAATATTGTTGAAACAGAAGGAAACTAGAATACAAGAATTGGATCAGTTGTTAAAGGAAGAAACATCCAAGTCCATTGAGCATATCAATGAAATTTCAGCATATTTTTGTAAATATTTTGAAAGTCTCAAGTTAAAACATCAAACAAAGCTTAATGAGAAGTAGGCACATCTAGAAAGAACAATGGTAGAGCTACATAATCAATCATAATTAGAACAATTCATCAGAGCAGCAATTGATATAAATAATATGATAAAGAAATAGCAAAAAGTATTTTGTCATCAATTTTCTATTTTTTATTCTTATTTTGATTCTAATAAGATAATGATTCAGCAAATAGAAATTCAGAAACTAGAATGTGAGAAATTCGAAAAGAAAATTGAGGAACACATTCAGTGGCAAAATTCTGATGCAGGAAGAAAAGCTAATCTACCACAAATAGATAAGCTTCAAAAAGAATTATTATTTATAGAATGGAAAGCACAAATAATCCGAGAAGAAAAGGCAGTGACCAAGAAAACAAACAAATCAAATAAGGTTATTCAGCTCTTATGTGACCAATTGTTTAGAACAAGACTTCTTAAAGAAAACACGTCTGATTTGTTTTTAGGAACAAAAGAAGTAGAATTAAAATTGACACAGGGAGCAGAACAACAGGAAGAAAATTATCAACAAAGTTAATAAGTTTGATCAAGAAAATTATTGGAATTTTATGATCAAACCTTATCATCAGCAACAAAATCTTATGTTCCTTACACTCGTATGTTCCTTACAGAGTCAGAAAAAAGGTCTCAGTCGATAATCTCATATGCTATCTTCAAGGGGAAACTTCGATCATGGATATCGCAGCCAAATTAGCTTAAGGCAATGCTAGATATCTGCCAGCTTTGTGATCACATTCAGAAAGAAATGCAAGATCCATAAAGTCAGGATTGTTAGCTCTAAATTCCTAGATTTTTGTTTAAGTTAAGCTTTTAGAGAATGGTTGTTTGAAACCTCCTCTAAATTTTTGTAAATCATTTAATTTAGTTTGTAGTTAATTTTAGTATTTAAGACCTTCTCATGCATTTAGATAAGGGTCCAAGATTTTGTTAAGAACATTTGCAAAGAATGCTTATTTCTAAGTAAGTTTGTAGATTCCTTGATGAAGTAATGTAATACGACCTTTTTCAGTTATAAATATCATTTTTTTGAATCATTTTTGGTGCACTTCTGTATTCTTTGAATGACTCATTGATTGAAGAATTGGATACGGCCTATTATCACTAATCTGATAAGCAGAGTAATACACATATGGTACTATTATCATGTATGTTATTTTTGTTTCTGAATGGTAGTGATGAACTCAGCTTTCATGAATCATATATAGAATTAATTATTTTTGTCTGAAATATCAGTTGTACTATTGTATGATATAAATATATAAATTAGTTATTTTATACATGGTCATCAGATAAATGCGATATATCTCCCATTTTCTTTTGATTAAATTTTTTTCAAGAGAATCATCTTACACAGTAATAATTCTATTTAATCTGTGATGATTTTCATCATAAAAAATTGAACAGATATCTCTTTAGATCGCATTTAAATATTATCCCCGAGTTAGATTAAATTTAATTCAAAGCTTTGCATTTAGAAATAAATTTGTCTTAGTTTGTAGTAATTCATCATTCTAAATTTTTTTGATAGAAATCCAACAAATTATCATAAAAAACCAAATCTGGGAAAATGGTCCCATCATACCCAGTCAGAGCCACTACCCCAAATTGAAAAGGAACTGCTTTAATGTGTGGAATGGGTGGTTATCCCCCTTGTTGTTGCCACGGATTTCTGAGGCCATCAACAATAGGGAAAAGGTTTTATCAAAATAATGAAGGCTGTCAGATTTTTGAAACTCAATATTTTCAAGGAATATTTTTTTCAGAAAACTATAACCATTCTATAGTCATCCAAAGATAGTGAAAAATACTGATGACTAACACCTCCACTAGTAAAATATTTTTGAATCACCATCAAAAGTTTTGAATAGTTTTCCTTGAGGAAATTCCTTGAGATTCCTAAGCTCGTGTCTATGCTTATGTGCTCCTCCTTTAGAAACTCGTCAAAGTTTTAAAGATTAAATTTTTTTTCCTTAAACCGCTCCTCTCCAGATGTTGGAATCTCAGTCTCCTATGAAATTGTCTCAGGAGACACAGTAAAATTTTCAATGCCCACCTTCGAACCTGTACCAAGGAAGTTTACAACAAAATATTTGGACATGTGTGCATGACATCCTTGCAGTTTCTCGCAGAACCACTTGCAACCAACATTTGTAAAATCTTGTGAGAAGCTAGGGTCTTATGCAATTAGCCTCATATCCATGGGCTCATACATGACCACAGTGCCACCCCTGTTTGGCTTTTTATGTGAAGCTATAACTTCAAACATAATGTTGATCAACTTCTACTTTGACACCTGTAGAATTTCTTGAGACAGCAAGCACCTTCATTGACACGGGTAATTCCTAGTGTAAGACAGAAACTAAACAAAAAAAAAGATTCAATACTGATGGCAAAAGGTTCAAAAAAATTACAAGGATGAAAGGAAAAGTGTTTCTTTTCAAGTTAGGGATCAGACTAAATTGGGAAAGATGAAATGAGTGGGAAAAACGAAATGATGGAATACATAATGATTACCACACATGCACATGACACATGATGACACATAACTAAAAAGTACCATGATGAACAAGTGTGCACTAACCACTCAAATTATGACATGATACCGCTTATCCCACCATTACTAGAAACGACAAAGTTTGTAGTGTTTTCAATTATTGGGAGGGAAAATTCGCTACAAAACTGTCAGGCGCTTCCATAGCGAAAACATATTGTTTTACACTTAATATGCTGCAAAATTCAGAAAAAAGTTGCCGAGTGTCACAAAATGAAATTTATTACCCTTCCCCATGCAATCATATTTTTTAAAATTTCTGTTGATAAGACATATATTACATGACCAATGACTATTTAGACCCCTTAAACTATGTGAAATTTTTTTAAAATTTGATGAACTTCGTCACCTTATTCCATCCTAATAAGCTAACCTAACTTAAATAAGACCAACCTAGATAAACCTAGTTGTTATCAAGGAGAACACACTATAATAAATAATTTAATAAACCATATTTTATTAAGTTATGTCTTGTTTAAACAAGAAACCCCATGAGAAATAATTAAATAAATCCTTATTTATTTGATTTTCCTCTAGGAATAATTAATTAAACCATTGTTTTAATAACATTCTTGGTCATGTTTAACCCAATTATGATAAATAATTAGATAAATCATTAGTTATCTTATTTTTCTTTAGGAATAATTAATTAAATCATTATTTAGTTATTGTTCCTTATTAAATATGACTCAATAACCTATGAATAATTACAAAAATCATTATTTGTTTATTATCCTTTAACCACATTCTTGAAATGATAAATAAATCATTTATTTGTTTATTATTTCTAAATAAAGGTATTTAACCAATTTAAATACCTTTTACCTCCAACAAAATATAATAAAATATTCCAAGCAGTTAGATCTAGATCATGGTTAAAAATATTTTATTATTTTCCATTATCGAGGATAACTCAATATTTTGTTATAAATAGAAGGGTTTTTCCATTCATTCTTGACTTTGATCACTTTCATTGTCACACTTTGATCATTCTCATTGATGCTACTATTTTCTTTTGTTTCCTAAGCTCCCATAGATATTAATACACTTTGGGTTTTTTGGACCATTAAGAGAGAGAAACTTCTGGAACTAAAGTGTTGAGGAGAACCAAGAACCCATCCCATTGAGGGGGACTGGTAACACTTATTCATTCCCTTCTCCAGGTGTAATATTATATAATTTTTTTTTTTTAATATTGTTTGTCTATTGTATGCATTGAGTAATTACTACTTTTTTTTACTGTCTAACTGCTTTTACTGCATAGATATGGTTTTCTTGTAGAATTTTCTCTAACTATCGATTATAGATGTAAATATTTAAGTGGACATTTGTATTGATAGGGTCGTTTGTCACACATAGCTAAAGTGATCTCTTTTCGTACACTTGCATTAAGAATTTATGCTAAGAAATGGCGACTCCACTGCTCTAATTCAGATTCCTCTGTGACCATCACCTTCACCAACAAGGGTTTTTATTCAGCTGTTTTCAGTCTCTTGATGTTGTTTTTTTATTTTTTGCCCTAATTTAGTCAAAATTCTAACTTCTAGATGTTTTCTAGTGTTTTTTTAAGGTACCAAGTATGAGTCGCGCCAGAGACAACAACTTTCCTTCAACCTGTCGTATGAGAATCAAGGAACAGGAACCCACACTTTCTATCTCAAATAGTGTGAGTTCCACTCAAACTTGCACTTTTCTGCTAAGTAATTGCGATTTCAATTGTCCACGGGTCAATGAGCCGAAATATTTTTCTGAATTTTTTCTGTAACTGTCAGGTTTTGCCAAGAGCACTATTTTGGGTTGTCTAACCTCTATATCAGATTGTATTAGGTATGTATATGCTCATTTTGTCTCCTTGAGGTAGAACCAAGCCCCCTAGGGTTTCATTACACTTCCACCTTTTTAGCAGGGGTTAAGAAAAGTAGGTAGTCTAATATTTGTAGCACTTTTAGTCATTGTTTTAGGGTCAGATCTATCATTCTTTCAGATCCTTTTTGATAGGTTATTATTCCATCCAAAATCCCCTTTTGAGTTTTTTTTTCGTCTTTCCCTTAGGGTACCCTTGTTTCACCTACGGTTTTAACCTTTCACCTTAAATTTTGTAGCCTCTTCATATGAACAAGCCTTGTTCATGTTCTGGTATCCATAACCATTATATTTAATATTGTCCCTTTTTACTCCATATGCACTAGTTGTGGAAGCACAAGCAACATCTAGACGACAACAAGCCACTACTTCGCTTCCTCCAAAAACTGTGCTAACTCAACCGGTTGGGTTCAATAATCCTTTCTTTCAGCAAGGATATGTTGCTACCCAACCACCTCAAGGTTAGGCCGCTCCTCGGCCCCTAATGTATCGTACCATTGATTAACAGATTCTTATGATTTATTCTGAATGAGTCCATACCTCTGATGTAAACCTTTAGACCCGGTAGTGCTAATATTACAAGAAATTTTCTACGTCTACAACCAAGCACCAAAAAGTTCCCACAGAGCCCATTTCGACACCAAATGTTCCCTTATAGATCCGTCAACCTAAGGCAAAGGTCATTGACAAGATACCCAAAGGGCCATTACACTGAAATGTTGCTTCTACCAAATCCGCCCACACCTATAATATAGTAGATGACTTGGCACAATCTCATGCTTCGATGTCAATGCTGGAAGTCCTCCAGACATGCCCGTCTCAAAGAAATGCTCTACTATCTGCTTTGGGAATTTTTTATCCTTAAGGGGATCATTTGATCATCTTTGATGTTTAAAAATTAGAGCATCACCTTTTACCTTCATCCATTGCAGTCCAAATTCAAGTGAAGATCCGTAATGCCCATGTTTAGAGATGTACCATTGACAAGGGCGCATCCACCTTTGTGATTTCCACCTATGTTTGGAAGAAGCTCAGATCACCCAATATGTCTCATTCGACCATCACTTTGTGTGCTTGGGACATTCACCCTTCTCAGCCCCTTAGCATGTTCCACAATTTTCCTATCATAGTTGCAGGAAATACTGTTTGTATTGACATGTAATTCATTGATGCCCACTTGGATTATAATATCCTTTTTGGTCGTACCTACACCTATGTGATTTTAGTTGTCACATTTGTGGTTCACTGCAAGATCTACTTCCCCAAAACTGTAAATATTGTCACCATCAATTAGTTGACATATTACGAACCGAAGTCTCAGACCTCTCCTGAGTCCATCATATCTTCGATGGCGGATAACCAATCAGTTGCACATCTTAGTATTGTTTCACCAGAAGTCTATAAATATTTCACCTTACATGGTTCATTCCCTCGTCCCCCCCTCTTATCTTAGAGCCCATCTCATCGAGTGTTTGCATGTTTCAAGCTTCTCAAGATAGCCAAAAGCGACCCAATTCAACTATCCAGCAGCCAAGGCCCTTTAAACTAGATATTGTTTACTCTACACAGCCATTAGGACCATCTCCTCAAGGAAATTCGCTTTCTGCTAGTGTCTCTCCCAATATTTTCCAACCAAGAATGGTCACCACAATCCTTAACCATTTGGGAGCCATTCCACCAGGACATTACCCTTTCAGTCAGATACTGTTTTTATCTCCCCCCCATGGAGTTTTTTTGGTTCCTGTTATGGCTATGTTAAGCCTACCAAATTTGACCCTGGGGATCCCAGTCTAGTACATTGATCCCCCAAAACACACTCCACCTGGTCAACTCAAACCATATACATCTTTGACCCGAGTCCAACTGGTCGCCATGACCCCTCCCTTCACTTCAGTTCCAGAACCACCTCAACACGAACCTACTCCTGTTGTGAAAGTATCCAGTGAAGGGGACAAAGCAAAAAAGAAGGAACCTAAGGACAGGGCTTCCAAAACAACTCCAGATCCACCTATGCCTCCAAATTCAACACCTCCCTATGATTTGTGTGATATTGTTGGGTAGGCCACCCATAACTATCATGAAATTCCTCATCTCAAAATGGTGGTCAACGAAACATTTCCTAAATCTGACATCCTGGAGATCCATGTTACCTTACTTGATTAAGCTAAGAAACTCAAATCATTTCGAACGAACCACCCTTTTGTATTGTGCAACCTTTATGGTCACTATTCTCATTATTGTCCCTCATCAAACACCTTCGTATTAACATTAGTAGATGTTTCATCTACTAAATCTTCATCTAACCTTTGTATAGATGCATATGTGAACCATATTTCTCGTGAAGATGCGCTAGGTAGCCCCGCTGCATCAACTAGTCTCTCTTCCGCTAGTCCTCCCATCTTCCATTCTGATGAAAACATTATGGAAGACATGTCCACCCCTAATTTTCCCTGAAATGATATGAACCATCATGCGTAATTCCTTCCTAGTAGTCTCTTGACCAGTATGTTATGAAGTCTAAATACTTCATTCATGATGAATTCGATTGGTTTAGAAATCCCATTCCTACACCAGAAACTTTTGAAGAAGGAAACATGTCCAACATATCTCCTACCATTAAAATAAACATTTCCTATAAACCAAGGGTTGAAGAAAACATTACCTTGAGGCATATTTCACCCTAGAAGAAATTTAGGACTACACCAAGCTATTCAAGAAATTTCGTGATGTTTTAACCTGGTATTATTCAAAGATACTCGGACTTGATCCCACCATTTTTGAATTCCATATTGGTACATGGCGCGATGCCAATCCTATCCATCAAAAGTTGAGACCGAGAAATCCTTCCAGACATGAGGCTATGAAATTCAAAATCGATAAGCTCAAGCAGGATGGTTTTGTCTATCCCATTGAATACACCACATGGGTTTCCAAATTGGTTCCCATTCTCAAGAAACAAGGCACCATTCGTGCTTGCGCTAAATTTAGAGACCTGAACAAAGCTTGTCCCAAACAAAACTTCCCCTCACAATTTATTTACCAAATCATTGATGAGTGTATGGGGCGTGAGGTTCTATCCTCTATGGATTGTTTCTCTAGGTATAACCAGATTACTATCCATTATGCTGATCAGTTAAAAAATTCGTTCATTAGTCTACGGGAAAATATTTCTTATAGGGTCATGCCTTTCAGTTTAAAGAATGTTGGAGCCACCTTCCAGCGGGCCATGTCTTACTGCTTCCATGACATGTCTCATATTATGCTTGCATACCTTGACGACCTCACTTCTCGTTCTAGGCTTCGGGCATATCACATTCATGATTTGCATAGTTTTTTTCTCTAATGTCGCAAGTATAATATTTGCCTCAACCCATTGAAGTGTGTCTTTTTCATTCCTGTCAGCCATCTCTTGCGCTTCATTGTGTACAAATACTATATAAAGCTTCATCCCATTCGAGTTCAATACATTCTCGAGCTGTTCATTCCTCGTAACTTGCGCTAGTTACAAAGCGTTCAAGGCAAAGCCAACTTTCTTCGTCGTTTCATCCCTGACTATGCCACCACTGCACATTGGTTTCCAAGATTCCTTCGATATAACATTCCATTTGTTTGGGATGACTATGATCAATAGTATTTTGATGTCGTAAAACATGCTCTCACTTCCTCTCCCTTGATTAGTCCTCCTAAATTTGAGAGGGACTTCATCATGTATATCTTAGCTTCCACCCACTCAAACGTTGTGGTCCTCATTCAGGAAGATGACACTGGAAACAAACATGTTATCTATTATGTCAATAAGAACCTAGTGAGACCCCCTGTGTCCTACTCACATGAAGATAAATTGGCTTTGTTTTTTGTGATCTCAGTCCAAAAAAATTTTCATTATATCCTTACGTGTTCCACCAAGGTCGTGACCAATTCCAACCTCATGGCTTTCATCTTAAGTCAACATATCATTAATGGGAAATATGGTCGTTGGATGGTTATCCTCCAAGAGTTCGATATTGAATTTGTCACACCCAAGAGCAAGAAAAATTTATCCCATGTTGAACTCAGTTCTGAATTGCCTACTAGTACACTTGATTCGCCAATTAATGATGATTTACCCAATGAGCACTTGTTTTCCATTACTTCGGATGATCCTTGGTATGGGGACATCCTTACCTATTTGCAAACCCATAAGTTCACTTCCCATATCGATCATGATGCTCGACAACATATCCAACACCAAGCTCCTCGCTACCTTCTCATTGGTGATGATATTTATCATCATGGTGTTGATTATGTTCTTCATCATTGTCTCAAGCACACTAAAGATGGGAAATTCATTAATTTCTTCCATAATGATGCTTATGGTGGCCACCTCTCTAGTTTGGTCACTGTCCAGAAAATCATGTGCGCTAGGTATTTTTGGCCTTCTTTCTTTAGTGATTGTATTGAAGCAGTCAAACACTGCTCCAATTGTCAAATATTTTCCCCAGAGGCATGAGCTCCACCTGCTCCCCTTCATGCTATCATATCAGTCAGTCGCTTCTGTAAGTGGGCCATTGACATTATGGAGTTTCTACCTCTATCGGCTGGTATGCACAATTATATTATCATGGTGGTCAACTATTTCACAAAATGGGATGACGTCGTGCCAACATTCAGTAACATGGCAACTACCACAACTATCTTTTTCTTTAACTATGTTATCACTCAATTTGGGGTTTTGAAACAATTGGTCTTTGACCATTGCTAAAATTTCGAAGATGATATATGGCATGAGTTATCCTCTCTATTGGAATTTGAGAACCAATATTCATTGTCTTATTATCCCAAGGTAATGGACAAGTTGAAGCGGTCAACAAAATCCTTAAAAATATCCTTGAATGGATGTTGAACAAGAAAAAAACCAACTACCATCTTATGATCTTCCCTTCTTTTTGGTCCTATAGAACTTATGTTAAAACCGCCACCGAGTTAACTCCTTTCTACCTTATTTTTGGTGAGTAAGTCTTACCGATCGAGTGTGAAATCCCCTCACTTCACCTAGCTGTCAAACTTCTCCCTGACACCCAACCTTTAGAACAAAGACTTATCATGCTTGAACGTGCTTTTGAAGACCATTGTGTTGCATTGCAAACTATTTAAGTAACCAAGAAATGCACCAAAGCTTAGTATGACCAAAAAGTACACCCTCGTACCTTTCACGAAGACGACCTTGTTATAATGTATTAAAAGGATCATCATGTCCTTCTTCATGGGAAGTTTGTCTTATTATGGCTAGGACCTTACATAATTAGTAAGTATTTGGGTAAGGGGGCATACCTTCTAGAGGATTGTGAAGGCTACCTCCTTCCTAACCCTCCCAATGCACTTTAGCTCAAAAAATTCAAAAAATAGCATCTCCCATTGACATGCGTGTATTTATTTCTGTCATTCATTTATTTAGCTTACATTTTCCACGTCATCTCATTTGTTATCTTGTGGTGGATTTTATATGGATCCTTCATCCAAATTGTATATCGGTCATGCCAATGGTGCAAGTCACTTCTCCCAAATCTATCCTTGGCGGCTTGGGCCATTTTTACCCCCTTTCATTCGTTAGTTCTCTCCAATGGCATATCCATTGGATCTACCACCAATAACCAGGCCAAATATGATGCAGTGATAGGTTTTTTAGTCAATTCCGTTGATCATTGCATCCTTCATCCTCATGTTCATTTAGATTCCTTGTTGCTTGTCATGCAACTAAATGGCGTGTATCGTGTGAACAACCATGTTCTTTTCAAAAAATATTTGAGTGAAGCTCTTAGTGCATGATTTCGAATCCATTACATTCATTCATATACCCAGAGGGAAAAATAACTATGTAGATAGCATTTCAAACAATATTCTAGATTGGCACTTATCACATGCATTTAACACAATAAAATAATAAAAAAAATGGTGAACCATATACTCATCATATATAAAAGATAAA
This sequence comes from Pinus albicaulis, assembly GCA_034641835.2. Classification (NCBI taxonomy): domain Eukaryota; kingdom Viridiplantae; phylum Streptophyta; class Pinopsida; order Pinales; family Pinaceae; genus Pinus; species Pinus albicaulis. The sequence continues at coordinate 153,671 of JAXQQM020085078.1, forward strand.
TATCCATAGTATGTATCAAAAAAATCATAAATGTTTAGAGTTCAATACTCTAAATACATCTGACATGCCCACAACATGTTAAAAAAATAAAAATGGTGGAGACCACATGCCCCTATCTCTAATCACTATCTAAATGGTCCTGAGCTAATGGCTCCACTCCACTAGTTCGCAGATCCCGAATTGCATGCCTGACCATCTCCATGTGCAATATGACCCCTCGCCACTCTAAGGATAACCCTATACATCACTCAATGTACTAGGCCTCAAGATCATGCGACCCCCAGGCTAATACAATGGTAAGCAACAGATCACACATGTGATGGAAATCCTCCAAAAGAGCCTCATAATTAGGTCTTTGGTCTACTCTTGCTCCAGTAGATCACGTAGCCCTTGGTGTCGCGAATTGTACCACATACCCTGTCCGTTTCACCAGTGCTATAAATTAATACCAAAAGTTACGAATCAATACCACATACATATTCTAAAAAATTTAAATGCGCCATAATATATAGCAGCTTTCACTTATCATTCAGTCCCCATGTTGGACGAGGCAGAAGTGGCAAGTCAAGGTTCACCTGAAAGTTCATACCACTATATGGATATTCATCTATATACAATGACATTTGATCCCATTGTCTGAAAAACTCAAGTCGGAACACCCGCCCGAATCCCCCTCGTCCCCCTCTCGACAACAGTTGCACCCAAAAGTGCATCCCGGGCTCTTGTTTGCTCCAATATCGTATCTTCACATGAGGTCGGATTATGAGGATATTATTAAAGAAGAAAGAGCATGACACCGTAACAAAAGCACAATCATGGTTCACCAATTGCTTGCATAGTGACAGATGTCATTTCTGTTAGTAATCAGTAATTTTTTCCTGTTTAGATGACTAAATGCTTTGTCCTAGATTTCTAGAAACAAAATTCAAGAATCATGTGAGTTCTACAAATCTCCTCAAAGAGAATTTTTTCACTGTCCCACTTCTCTTCCAAAGCATGGCCAATCTATCACCCAGACAAGACCAAATCCTAAACTGTTGTCCCTCGCTCTCACTATGTTCTTCACCTCTACCTATAACACTTTGTCTCTATTTTCCTAAGCCCTCTATTTTCACATATTGTTTGGCCAAGTAAACTAAAAATTTTCCCCTACTCACCAAGTGCCTCAAGCAATGGTGGTTTCAAAACTCCCTTTCTAAATACCCTTTGAAGAAAAACAAGGTTTTATAGTTCTCTAGGATGGTAGTGCATAATGGAGTGTCAAAAACCCTATCTCATCATCCATACCTTGATTCAAGTTTTCAGTAAAAAAACCTGTTCCAAGGACATTACAATAAGTCAAATAGGGTCACCTAGGTTATGCATTGTCATGGTTCTAAATTCATTGTTTCCACAAATATTCAAAGGTGAATTCAAGAGAACACAATAATCAAGCTTATCATTGTCCAAAGAATATCAAAGACCTCCAAATATATCCTCTTGATCAAGCAGTAAGCCTGCGAAGGAGAAATTTATCATGTCCAAGAATTTCTGCAGGAATTTTTTGTAAATGGTCAATAGTAGAAACAGAGCCAGAGAAGAAGGCATAAAAAACTTATAAAGGAATCCACAACAGGTGGTAAGATACAACAGGTTTAAGTTCAAAAAGGAGATCATTAAAAAGATATTTATCCCAAAGCACAAGTTTTGTAAGGATACAGTTGTCCCTTACTTAATTTGCTGCAAAAGAGTTAAAGGGATATCAACCTAGCAAGAGGTAAAGTAATGAGAGGCATCATCACAAGAAAACCACTCACAACCAAGAAGAAAGTAGCAAGGTATGTGTTTTATGGGAATTAAGATTCATGACTGTTTTGACCAAGAAATAGAGCAATGCTAAGGTTACAAAGGCAAAATATCACCTCAACCCTCCAAATGATCATTGAAGGATCTTAGACAGAAGTGATGAGTTTAATAAGTGTTTCTTTGAGAACTTAGGAAACAACCCTGTTTGCATTTTTCTAAACATCCCTAAAAACTCAGAAGCTTGGGAAGATAGACAAAGATGGTCAAAATAGTGACAAAGAAACCTCCATCACAGCAGATGGCTTGAGGGGTTTTCAAGCTGCCTTATAAGGTTTGGCAGACAAGCAATAACTTCACCTTAGCAAAAGGTAAATTCATATGTTTTAAGGAAGATCAAGAAGGGCAGACATGAAGATAAAATACTCCACTACACCAAAGTCAAAAGGATGATGAAGAGTATCAGCAAGAAGAGGTAAGAAATTTCAGTTCAAAGGTCTTTTTCTCTGAAAAACAGCTAGAGACATCTTCAAGTGGCCAAAGGGGAAAAACATGGGTAGAAATTGCCAAGGATAGAAACTATGATAAGCGTGGGTCACTGTTTGATAAAGCAAGTTGTCCAAATTCAAAAGAGACAGTGATCAAAGTGACCTAAAAACAAATATATATATCCTTGGTTTACAGCAGAGCAGTGAATTCCCAACAAGGACCTCCTCATCAAATGACTAAGACATAAATAACACTTTACACAGCTGACAAAGGTGTTTTTCCGACAGAAAGAATGACAAGGTCAAAGGAAAGAATGTTTTAAATACAAAATATCAATCAAAAGGAGAAATGGAAAAAATGATGAGTTTGATGTGTATAAGTGTTAAAGTCAAAAACAGGTTCTTTTTCCAAAAAAGGGCTGAGAGGCATAGGCCTGGTGTCTTCATGGAGGGTGTCAGATTAAAAATAGCCTTAATAAGCCTCTAGCAATGAGGAAAAGCAACCATTTCAATCAAATATGCCACCTGCAAGACCAAAACAGTCGAAGACACAGTGAGAAAAAGTGAAGGAACATAAAAATTACAAAAGTGGGTTGTGTTTATAATTTTTCAAAAAATTATAAAACCACTTCAAAACAACATCTCCCCACTCCTTTGGTCATTTACACACACAGTGGGGGTTTTCAAATTTTCTTCTAAAGTCCTCGGGCAAAATTTTCTAGGTGCTGCGCTCCTGTAGCATCGCACTACGCACCTGTAGCGTCTCCCTATGTAAATCTCCACTACGTGCTGCACGCCTGAAGAGTGGTGTTGTGCTCCTATATTTTTTCCCGATGTTCAGCATTCAAAGGGGCATGACACCCCGTTCAAAACCACCCAGAGGCAGCACTTTTCTCCTACCACAACATGCAAGCCATCCACCCGGGCACGTTCAGGCACCTAACACCTTATGTTGCGCTCCTGCCACTGTGTTGAACATAGAACGGTGACCCAAGCCGCCCGAAAAAGTATGTTGTGCTCCTGCCACTGTTTTGCAGCTGCTGAAGGAGGGCACTTTCAGGCCCCAACACCTTCTACTGCACTCCTGCCACTGTGTTGAACACAGAACGGTGACCCTAGCCACCTGACAAAGTGTGCTGCGCTCCTGCCACTGTTTTGTAGCCACCGAATGAAGACACATTCAGGGGTGACACAAGCCACTCGACGAAGTGTGTAGCACTCCTGCCACTTTTTTTTAGCCTTTGCATGATTTCAAGTTCAGGGTTGACTTGACTCTACCCATAAGCTTTTTGAGCTAATTTTTCTACTGTGGAGGCCTTTTGAAGAGGTATTTTAAAATTTTCCTACATGTTCATGTTTTTCTAAAAGATAAGGTCACAAAGGAAATTGAAAGTTGGTCTAGAGAAAGCAATGTTGGCCAAGAACAAATTAATGAAAGTAGTGACCAAGAATAAAGTATTGATGAAGAAGAAAACAGAGATGAAAACAGTGAGCCTAGAGACAGTCAACACACTAGTGGTAGTCAACGAACTAATGATAGTCAAAAAAATAGTGACAATCAAGGAAAAGGAGTAAATAATGGACCAAACAGTGAAGAAGAACTCAGCCAAAAGGATAGTATGCATAATGGTGAAGGGACAAATTCTGAAGGCAGTGAATATAGCAAAAGGTCAAATGATACAAGTTATGAAACAAAGGTTGAAATTAAAGGTAAAGACCATAGGAAAGATAGTGAAAATAGTGGGTCAAATGATGAAGAAGAGGACATTAAAGAAGAAAAAAATGTACCAAGCAATTATCAAGGCACCTCTTAGATTGTAAAGTAGAATGACTAAGGACTATGAGATGAAGAAACCACTTTACAAGGAAAAAACTCAAAATTTCCCAAAATGAGGGCCCGACACCAAAAGATGAAAAATGCTAAGCTAGGCTTAGTATTTTTGCCCAATCTTCTCTACAGGTCTCCAAGGAACCATGAGGCACCTACCTACCAAGTTTGGGAGAAATTGAACAAGTTTTTGCTTTTTGCAAAATTTGAGGCTAGGAGCGTAGTACACCATTTGTTGTGATTTTCCCATGGCATATTCAGGAGGATAAGCTTACATTTTTGGATTCCCCATCATTATAGGAGCATGCTCACCAATTTTTAGCTCAATTGGAGTTGTTTTGACCCCCCAAAAGGGTCAAAAACACTCATTTTTTCACCTTTCTGCCCACTTTTCTGAGCATGTGCTGTGCTCCTGGAAATCTTGGCATTTACACTTTTTGGGCAACTTGTAGAGGTCTGATTGAAACAATAAAGGTATATCTGGAAATTATACTTCAAGGGCTTTCCAAAAAGCCATCTCAGAGCCTTTTTTGACATCGGGAAAGCCTCCCAAACACTACTTCAAAAAAGGCCTATTTATGTATTGCGATCCTGGCAAGTTTTCAATTTTTGACAAGTGTGTAGCTGTAATATCCCAAAATAAGGGATTTATACAACAATAAGAATATCTTAAGATATTATTAAGTTGGAGCTTCAGTAAACCAAGCACATAGTGGTGTAAATTAGCTCATAAGATGTAAAGGAACATCTTATCCAGCAAATGAATGATCAGTAGCAAGAATATGGCCTATACACTCCTTCCAAAGTGGGGAAATGCATCAATATAGGACATAAAATGGTTGTCTTCAGAAAATAATGCTATATATGTCAGAAATGGGACTTGGATCCCTTATAATATACCATATACAACTCACATATAGAATGGGAGAAGAAACAAATCCCTCTAGCCAACATAAACAGATCTCCCAAAGCCATTATGACTCAAATAAGCCCAAACCCCATAGCTTAACTCATGCAGAAAGGACTGAAGCAAGTACATAATTATTTTAATAAGGTTTTATGTAGAAAATAATGAGAAATAATACTTTCGGAGTCTACAAGCATCCAATGGCTGAGAAAATGGAGATTCCTCCGTCTTTATACACAATAAGGATAACCCGACAAGGGTTTCAAGAAAGTACAATGTTGTTGGAGATCATGCACAGCAAAACAATTAAATACGCAGCAAATTAATCATGCACAAGAAGACACAGAAGTTTTACCGTGGTTCACCCAAACCTCCTGGGCTACGTCCACACAACAGGGCATTGGCAATCCTTTATTAATGAACAGGGGATTACATAATTCACACACCCACACACACTCTACAAAACAAACGTATGGATACCTGTTATATAGCAGGAGAATCTAACAGCCTCATAAATCCTTTCAACTCAAATTTAGCATGCATTAACTCCCTCCCAACAAACTGGAGCTAATCTAGGAACTAATTCCTAATTTTTGTCACCTAATGAGATTTTTTCCTATTTTACTCAAAACAGAAAAATCTCAACAATCTCCACCTTGACAACAATTAGCCTGATGCCCTGTTATTATTATTTTATCTCTTCTGCAAGCCAAGAGAAGCCAAACACCAACGCAGCTTCTCCAACAAAACTGGTTTCGTGAACATGTCTACACAATTCTCCTTTGTATGCACCTTTTCAAGAGAGACTCCCCTTTCAGTGATAACCTGTCTTACAAAATGATACTTAATTGGAATATGCTTTGATTTACTATGATAGGCCGGATTCTTAGCCAAATGTATTGCACTTTGACTATCACAAAATACCTTGATGTTGTCCTGCAACCTACCAAACTCACCAAGCAAACCTTTCAACCAAACCGCCTCTTTGCAAGCATGAGAAGCAGCAATGTATTCTGCTTCAGTAGTGGATAAAGCAACAATGTTCTGTAGCTTTGACATCCAGCTAATAGCTCCACCTGCAAGAGTAAAGACGTACCCTAAAGTTGACCTTCTCTTATCCAAATCACCTGCAAAATCAGAATCAACATATCCGCAAACAAATTCACTACTCTTATTGTAAGTGATACAATAACTGCTTGTGCCTCTCAAGTACCGAAGCACCCATTTCACTGCTGACTAGTGTTCTTTACCCGGATTTGCCATGTACCTGCTGACAACCCCAACTGCATGTGAAATATCTGGTCGAGTACAAACCATCGCATACATCAAACATCCTACTACATTAGCATATGGAATTTGAGACATATAATCCTTTTCTTCATTTGTATTAGGACATAAACCCGAAGAAAGCTTGAAATGGGAAGCGAAAGGGACTGACACAGGCTTCACATTATTCATACCAAACCTCAAAAGTATCTTCTCAACATACTTCTGTTGTGATAGCCACAACTTACCATTGCTCCTGTCTCTGAAAATCTCCATGCCCAAAATCTGTCTTGCTGCTCCTAGATCTTTCATATCGAATGTCCTTGCCATCCGAGTCTTCAACCTGTTGATTTCATCAATGCTTTTGCTTGCTAAAAGCATATCGTCAACATACAACACTAAGATAATGAACATGCCATTTTTCAATTTCTTGAAATACACACAATGATCATATTCACTTCTAACATATTTCTGACTCAACATGAAAGAATCAAACTTCTTATACCACTGCCGAGGCGACTGCTTCAGGCCATATAATGACTTCTTGAGCCTGTAGACAAATTTCTCATTGCGATGCTGAACAAACCCTTCCGGTTGTTCCATATAAATTTCCTCATCTAGATCTCCATGTAGAAAAGCAGTCTTAACATCTAGTTGCTGTAACTCTAAATCAAACAAAGAAACTAAAGCTAACACAATTCGAATTGAAACTATTTTAACAATAGGTGAAAAAATCTCATGAAAGTCTATGCCTGCTTTCTGAGAAAACCCTTTTGCAACCAGCCGCGCTTTGTACCTGTCCTCCGTATCATTCACACCCCGTTTCAGCTTGTAAACCCATTTACACCCCACAGTTTTCCTGTCTTTCGGAAGCTCAACCAGATCCCACGTGCCGTTCTTACTCAAGGCCATAATTTCGTCCTTCATGGCTGCTTTCCACTTGTCACTATTCGAACCTTCTATTGCTTCCTGATAGCACAGAGGTTCATCATCGTTAGCGGTCAAAGCAACTGAAGTAACATAATCATCATACCCTTTCGGAACACGTTTTATCCTTGTAGACCTCCTTAAAGCTATTTCTGGTTGACTACCATCTGTAGGAACTTCTTGCCGATTAGTATCTGAGACCTGTTCATGATCTAAACCTGAACCCTGTTCATGTTCTGATTCTGAAACCTGTTCATGACTAGTATCTGAACTATGGTCATCATGACTATCATTAGAAGTGCTATCAAACTGAATGTGCTGAAAACCAAATACATCATCCTGTTTCAATTTATTATCTACATCTAACTGTACAAGAGAGGATTCATCAAACTTTACATCTCTGTTGATGATGATTTTGCGGGTAGTAGGATCCCACAATCTATATCCCTTTGTTCCAACACCATACCCAACAAAGATATACCTTTTAGACTTTGGATCTAACTTAGTTCGATGATGTTTAGGCACTAGAGCATATGCATCACGACCAAACACTCTGAGTTTAGAATAATCACAAGGGTGTCCTTTCCATACCTCTTGCGAAATCTTGCAGTCTATCGCCGTCGATGGAGATCGGTTTATCACATAACAAGATGTTGCCACTGCTTCCATCCACAACTCCTTTTGCAACCCGGTGTTACTCAGCATACTCCTTGCTCTCTCTAGAAGAGTCCTGTTCATGCGTTCAGCAACTCCATTTTGCTGAGGAGTATAAACCGTGGTCTTATGTCTCTCGATCCTTGCATCCATGCAATAGCTGTCAAAATCCTTGGAAGTAAACTCACCACCATTGTCAGTTCTTAAACACTTTATTGTTCTACCAGTGTTGTTTTCTACCAATGCTCTAAACTGTTTGAAAACTGAAAAAACATCAGACTTCCTTTTCAACATGTAGACCCACACCTTCCTAGAAAAGTCATCAATAAATGATACAGAATACGACGAACCACCATATGACGCTGTAGGGGCTGGACCCCAAACATCTGAATGAATATAATAAAGTATCCCTTTACTAGTATGTTTGCCTGTTTTAAATTTTTGTTTACTTTGTTTGCCAAAGAGACAATGCTTACAGAAATCTAACTTTCCAGACTTTAGATTAGGAAGTAATTTGCGATCAGCCAAAATCTTTAACCCTCTTTCGCTCATATGGCCCAACCTTTTATGCCATAGGCGAATGGAACTACTGTCATGTTCAGACACCGTAGACACATGAACTGACCCTGTTCTTCCTTCTAACTGAAACAGATTTCCTACTTTCTTAGCTTTCATTACTAGTAAAATACCTTTATAGATTTTCATAACTCCACCTTGAATTACAGTTTTATATCCATTCTTATCCAATGCTCCTAAAGAAATTAGATTTTTCCTTAAGTCTGGAACATGTCTCACATCTTTTAATATTCTAGTTGTGCCATCAAACATTTGCAGTTGTATGCTTCCTATCCCAACAATATTAGATGTGACATCATTACCCATGTACACGACTCCATCATTAACTGATCTATACGTCTTAAACCATTCTCTATGAATACACATGTGGTTTGATGCACCGGAATCTAACAACCAATGTTGATCATGATTTGACATATTAACAGACAACACTTCATCGCTCATACCTGAACCAGATGCCGAACCTGTATCTGTCGCATTTGCCTCGTTCTTCTCTGTCGAAGAGTCTCCTTTCTTCTCTGTTTGCTGTCTCTTCCAGCAGTCTTTCTTCAAGTGCCCCGATTTGCCACAAAACCAGCACTTCACTTTGCTCTTCTTCCCTTTCGACTTTGAACGCGAATCGCTGCGCTTACCTGAGCGTCTTTCTTTAGAACGACCTCTAGCCATCATTGCCTCTGATGTAGAGGTGTCAGCATTCGACTTCTTCCTCGTCTCCTCAGACAACATGGCTCCAACCACATCGTCAAACTCAAGGATAGCTGCATTACTGAAGCTTATGGAAGTAACAAAGTGATCCCACGATTCAAGCAATGTACACAATAGAGTTATTGCCTTATCCTCTGAATCAAATTTTACATCTAGACTTTGTAATTGTACCAATAGAGTATTGAAAACATTCAGATGGTCAGTAACCGAGGTACCTTCCTTCATCCACAAACTGTATAGCTGCTGCTTCAGGAGAATCCGATTTGTCAAGGACTTCGTCATGTAGAGCTTCTCGAGCTTTATCCACAAGCCTGCGGCGGTCTTCTCTGACACAATGTTGAATAGAACGTCATCTGCCAGGCATAACCGAATTGCGCTCAGAGCTCTGTCATCCAACTCAACCCATTCATCCTCCGTCATGGAAGAAGGCCTTTTACTCCTCCCCAACAACGCTTTCGCCACGCCTTGTTGTACCAAGATATCATGCATCTTTACCTTCCAGATCTCGAAGTTGTTCTTGCCATTGAATTTCTCAATTTCAAACCGGGCATTTTGAGTTTTCGCCATCTTGTTTCAGCAAAAAACACAGTAATCTCCAGAACCAATTTTCAAATAAAGAATGCCCTTTTAATTAAAAAATGCCTTTAAACTCCTTCCTTTAAAGTGCTTCTCAACTTCCTTTAAAAATAAATCAATTTATAACCACTTCAAAATACCATATAAAAATGGCAATTCAAAACATTATTTAAATGCCTCCCTTATAATATAATCGATTTTATACCATATGTGAATGGTATTAAAACAAAAATTACAAATCGATTTATAACATCATCATGCCCCACTTCATATATATCAATTTAAATGGCACTTCTCTAAAATCGATGGCATATACCTTCAAACCGATGGCATAATAATCGATTTATATATTTGACCTCTTACAAAAAACTCCAAAATCGATTTATAAAACTCAAATCGATTTAATAATTTTTAAATGTGACCACTCAAATCGATATATATTAACATTGATTTTTAAATATCGATTTTAAAACTTCAAACGTGAGCATTGCCCACCATCGATACTCCATTTACAAAACTCCATTACACTTAATCGATTTAAATAAAATTCAAATTCAAATCGATTTAAAAAGTGTATTAATACAAATCGATTTTACACTTCCGGCATTTGAATAAAACTCAAATCGATTTTTCCATTTCAGAGACACCTCACTTACCATATCTCAATGCTTTGTTAAATGGTCAACGGCCTTTCTCGTGGAAATAACTCGGCCTTTCTCTGCGCACAGGCATCACACGGATCTACAGTCCTTCGAACTGCGCTCACATCCCTCGGCTTTATCACAGCTTTCGGCAGCTTTATCACAGCTTTTATGAACCCGCCAGCAACTCCATGCCTCCACGCACAGGTTTTTTGGCATTACAACCAAACAGCACTGCGCTCCAGCAATACTACGCAACACTCAGCAGTGCTCTCCAGCAATACTACGCAGTACTCCAGTTCTCCACACCTGCAATTCAACGCACTCCAACATGCTCCGATACCAATTGTTGGAGATCATGCACAGCAAAACAATTAAATACGCAGCAAATAAATCATGCACAAGAAGACATAGAAGTTTTACCATGGTTCACCCAAACCTCCTGGGCTACGTCCACACAACAGGGCATTGGCAATCCTTTATTAATGAACAGGGGATTACATAATTCACACACCCACACACACTCTACAAAACAAACGTATGGATACCTGTTATATAGCAGGAGAATCTAACAGCCTCATAAATCCTCTCAACTCAAATTTAGCATGCATTAACTCCCTCCCAACAAACTGGAGCTAATCTATGAACTAATTCCTAATTTTTGTCACCTAATGATATTTTTGCCTATTTTACTCAAAACAGAAAAATCTCAACAAATGTTTGAAAGAGAAGATCTATAGATCTAGATCTGGAAAATGCAGATAGACTACAAATCTGTATAAATATGGCTGAGATATACAAATAACAAAAGAAGAATTCTATACAAGCCTTCCGGGAGAAGGGTTGGCCCTTCCTCCAAGAAACTAGCTCAGGATCAAGGGCCTTAACCCTTGCACTGCAAATCTGGGAAAAATAACGCAGTTTCTACAAATAAATACACAGTAGATGATGTATAAATATTGGGCCACATGCCAAAATGTAAAATAAGCTCAGAAATCTCTTGTACAGATCTTGCAAAGAAAGAGGAGCTCCCTCCTCTAGAAGATAAGCCCAGAAGCTGGTGTTGTAAGTCTTCCACTGTAACACCTTGCAACACAAATTTCCCTACTATAGGAATAACGTTGTAGCTAAAAGAGTATTCTTGGCCTCAAGCCTATATGTGGAAAATTGCTGAAAAATTCTCCTCCAAGAGTCCTCTCAAGGAAGGAGAAGGAATCCCTAAGCAGGAATGCCTTATTCTAAACAGCACTGCATACTCAACTCAACAGCTGAAGAATGCTCAATAGTATAAGGAGACAAAAATCAATAATCCATAAGCTAACCTCAAATGTCTTTTATATTCCTCCTTATAAGGTTTGTGAGCCTCCTCACCTTAGGTCCCACCCATTAGGGTTTCCAACACCATATGATCACTTTCCCTCCAAAACTGCATTGTAGCTTTATCAAGGCTACTCCTCCATATTGCGTTGTTGACTGAGTCAACTTGACTGAATCAACATGATTCTCTTCTTGTTCATACATGGAAAGTGAAAAATCCAGCTACTAATATGTCCCCTTTTCACACCAAAAGGGTTTTTATACTAATACAAGATAATTATGGGTCTCTTTCCCCCATTTATTCACCTATTAAGGGAAAGAATCAAAATTTAATATTCCCATTAGTTGCACGCTAATTTTAGGAATATTACATTACTCCTCTCCCAAATGTTGCTTGTCGTCAAGCAACTGCAAGGATAGAACTGGAAATTCTCCTTCCCTCTTCCTGTTGCATCCTAATATGATAAGCTCTCCCAAAGAACAAGATGTTGTCTCAGCAATGAAACTCCATAGTGTCTCTCCCAAGAATACAAGTTAGCATTTGGTATATATCCCAAATGGTTATCATCATGCAAAATTAAAATACTCAAGGAGACAAATATGTGCTGTCTAGAGGTCATCTCAAGGCATGAAGTTTGAAATGCATGGGAAACTTTCATTCCCATGTGTAACCTCCACCCCCAAGCTATCATCCATATAAAATGAGTCACCCTCCAACATGGCAACTCATGAAGAATCTCCTCCACCTTTGGCTCATGAAGTGTAGGTGGGATAAATAGATGAACATAATAGGCAAGAGGGCCTATCCCATGCTTTCCACCTCTCCACTTATGATAAGTGTAGAGGGCATGCTGATCTTTGGTTGCAACATGGTTGCCCTCAAGTGGCAAGAAGAAGATTGAATCTCTAAGGATCCTCTCTCCAATGTCATGAGCCATGCTAACCGAAACCATTCCATACAATATGAATGGCACATCATCACCATATGGCATCAAAATAACAAAAATGTTGAAGGTTGTGTGAAATTTTGGATGGTACAAATGGTTTTCTAGGTGGATACTGCGCAGTCTCCCTAACTGTTGTTTGAGAATATCATGTGGCAAGTGGTTCTCCAATAAGTTACAAGTTGTGCATGTTTTCTCCTCCACCATGGGGTAGTAAGAAGAAATGGATATCAGCTGTACATGATCAAAATAACAATACACTTGCCCAAAGTCATGTATAGATGGGCTACTAACATTACAAAGATTGGCCCTAAAGTGATCATGAGACCCAAAAATACTCTTGCTCTCTAGTGGAGAAATGCATTGTTCATATATGGTGAAAAGATACAAATACTCAATGGAGTAATAAAAAAGTAAATAAATGTATTTCTTACCATGCATGGTGAGTAGGATGAAAGTGAGGTCCATGAATGAGTCCTCCCATGAGAATCTCCTCATAAAAATCTGCAAAAAGAAGGGATACATACTCTTCTTGGAACACCCCATCCATAAGAACATACTCCCAAGTGACAGTGTTGTAGGCCTTAGAGACAAGGCTCCATCACTCCTCCCTTTTAAATTCCATATGCCAAAGCCATCCACCATCATGCTGCTATGTGAGAAGATCTTCTTCCTATAAGGAAGCCTCTCATGATCCTTCAATGTTGAATTGTAGCCTCCTTTCACTTTGAATGTTCCCTCCTTCCCTCTGGAAATATCATGATAAATATGGGAAAAATTCTGCCCATACTCTCCCAAGTGTAACCACAACAACAAAAACTCTTGCTGCTCCATTATCTCTCCCTCATACAAGCCATAGAGTAATATCATAATGTTTTTCTTGTATGATGCCCTATACAAACAAGTTTTTTGTTGTTCTATCATATGGTTGTCATGCCATGCCTCCATCCACCACATACCTCCTGACAAAGGGTATAACCCAAGATGGCCAAACTCTCTCAAGAGTAGTCAGTGCAGTTTTTCTTCTTGCTGCCCCTATTTCATAGATCTACAAGTGGTTCACCATCCTCTTGCTCTCCATCCACCTCCATTCATCCAAATGTGGATGCCTCCGATCATTCTCCCCCTTGGTATCTTCCCCATGAAGACTACCAATCTCCCAAAGCATATCTTTATCCCTACACCTCATGGTAAGTTGATATGTAACCCCTTCGATATCTTTCATAAAATACCTCTCATCAATGATCCTCTTGAATCCAAAGGGATCCAAGTGTGCTGAAAGTAAAACATCATCATAAAGTGGCACAACACTCACTATGCCCTCCAAAATCTTACACCCTAACTCCTCATGCTGAATGCAACTCAATAGGGGTGCAATGGAATGAATGTTCATCCCTCCTTTGTTTAAACCAAGGTTACACAGTGCAGTGCAAGCTTGTTGCTCCACCTCAGCAATGTGTTTTGATCCTTGACCATGTGAGGACAAATTTTCAAGGTTTCTCATAATTTTTTCCGAAATTATAGGAATTGGAAATTCATGAATACCTTGGTGAGTCTTGGGAACATCTTTTATGGATTTAAGAGTTCCTCTCTTCAATGTGTTGGCTGATCCAACTGTTGATATGGATGGCTGCCCCCTCATGAATGTGACAGCGTTGATAAAGGTCTCCTCAAGTGGGGATGAGGTCTCCCTATTCTTTGATCTCTCACTGTCAAATCTTCTGATCACCCTTTGAGTGAAATATGAAAAGGTGGATACTCTTTCATGACTCACATGGCTGAACCACCAAGAGCTTGCCTTACCCTCCAAGTGCAGCAATGAGATCTCCACAACCTCTTTTTCCACTACTAGATGTAGTAGGAAACATGCTTCTAACTTCATCACCCAAACTCTTGTTGTACATATGGGTGATCCATAGAAGTGGACAATATAAATATATTGCCCTTCACCATACTACTACAAAATGGCCTTCTTTCTTCTTTCATTTGGATAAACTGAGGAAGTTCTAGAGTCTCTTTGAAAGCTCTAGGTTGTCACTTGTACTCTGCCAAATATCCACTCAGGATCTCATGCTCTAAGTGGTCTTCTTGCTCTTCACACCCTCTATGAGAATAGGAAGTGCATGGGTCTTCTTCTTTCTCTTGAATCCTTCTAGATGTCTCATTGCAGCTTTCTCCTTCTTCAAACCCTCTGGGAGTTTCATTGCATCTTTCTTCTCTCATATGTTTAACCTCCTTTGAGAGGCTCTTCTTAGATCTAAAAATTGATGAGAGTAATCTCATCCTCTCCATCATTATGATCTCCTCTTCTTCTTATCTTCTGGATTGGATCTAAAATCCACAGGCTGAGCCAAGATGGAAGCTCTGATACCACTGTAATATCCCAAAATAGGGAATCTCTACAAAAATAAGAATATCTTAAGATATCCTTAAGTTGGAGCTTCAGCAAACAAATCACATAGTGGTGTAAATCAACTCATAAGATGTAAAGGAACATATTATCCAACAAATGAATGATTAGCAGCAAGAATATGACCTATACACTCCTTCCAAAGTGGGGAAATGCAACAATATAGGGCATAAAATAGTTGTCTTCAGAAAATAACGCTATATATATGAGAAATGGGACTTGGATCCCTTAGAATATAACATATACAACTCACATCGAGAATTGGAGCTGAAACAAATCCCTCTATCCAACATAAATAGATCTCCCAAAGGCAATATGAATCAAATAAGCCCAAACCCCATAGCTTAACTCATGCAGAAAGGACTGAAGCAAGTACACTGTTATTTTAATAAGGTTTTATGCAGAAAATAATGAAAAATAATAGATATGGAGTCTACAAGCATCCAATGGCTGAGAAAATGGAGATTCCTCCCTCTTTATACACAATAAGGATAACCCGATAAGAGTTTGAAGAAAGTACAATGTATAAAAGAGCATATCTGGAGATCTAGATCTCGAAAACATAGATAGACTGCAAATCTATATAAATATCGCTGAAATATACAAAGAACAGAAGAATAATGCTATTCAAGCCTTCCAGGAGAAGGGTTGGCCCTTCCTCCAATAAAATAGCTTAGGATCAAGGGTCTTAAAGTAAATTTAATTTTCATTTATAGTCGGAAAAGATATTTGTTAGATATTTTTGTGCCTTGGGCTTTACAAAGCCTCAAGGACAACTTAGGATATTTATTTTTGGCCAATAGGCTTCTAGATACTCTCTTTGGCTCTCCTCTTCCTTGTTTGTTATATAATGCATGAGGATTCATTGTAAACAGTTGGGGAATTGATGTGTTTAAGAGAAATACATGGTTTTATGAGCTTGGAGAAGAAATTTCTTTATGAAGTGGATGAATGGCTTGTTTGGCTTGATGATGGAGAAGCATGTTTGCAGGATTCCATAGCTTGGTGAATGTTAAGTCCCTATATTAATAGTGTAGTCCCTTATTATGTTAGTGTATCCCCACTTATTGTTATTGTTGTACCCCTGTAACCCCCATATTGTTATTATTGTGCCCTTACATTATTATTGTTAGGTCGGCTAGGATTACATTGTGGCCCCACTAGGATTATATTGTGGCCCCATGGACTCCTATATATAGAAGGAGGTTTTGTTCATTTGTATCATCCAAGAATTGTTCATTTATGTAATGTATTGGAGGTTGCCACCTCGAAGTGGCTTATTTCTAAGGCGTTGATATCTCTTTTCTTCTATTTTTGGAGCTGGTTACACAACATTTGCATCAAAGAAATGCTTCCACCTATTCATTCTTTCTTGAGAGTGCATCTCAACAACATTTAGCTTCCCTTTTTTGTAGATTATTTCAAATTCATAACCCAACATCTTTGTGACCCATTTTTGCTGCTCTTCTGAAGATAGTCTTTGCTCCAAAAAGTGTTTAAGACTATCATGATCATTTTTTACCTTGAAGTGTCTTCCCATAAGGGTAACTGATATTCCAAAGGAACACAGGATTGATCTCTTTATAGGCACTTTAAAGGATAACATACAACATGAAGTTTATGCTCGAACTCGATTCATTGGAGAAGGCATTCAAAGTTGGCAAGAAAAGTTGAGATCGAAAATTATGGTGACAAGGAAGCCTACCACGCAATTCTATAAAGAAGGAAGTGTTGCTACGCTAGGGATTTCCACAACCTACAAGGTTGACACCACAACAATTGGAAGAAAAAAGAGAAAAAGGGCTTACAAGGAATTGTGATAGCAAATACACTAAAGGTCATAAGTGTGCATAGAAGTTTTGATGTAGGAGATTCGATATTTTTACTGGCTACAACCATACAAAAAAATGTCCCTCAAGCAAGCTAAGAAGGATAATAAATTATCTCCAAAGTTCTATTGTCCTTACAAGGTGTTGCAAATTATTGGTATTGTGGAGTACAAATTGTAGCTTCCTGCTTCTTCTCGAGTGCATCCATTTTTCCATGTTTCATGGTTAAAGAAGGTTATAGGTGAAAATTTCCTAGTTCAAACAATATCACAATCCTGATGGTTTTAAGGATAAAATAATAGCTACTGGCTTGATGATAAATTAGTGGAAGATGACATCGACCATCAACAACAAGTTCTCCAACTCTCAAAGGATAACCTAACTTTGGTGCAGAATCTAATGAAACAATAGGAATATCAACATCACATCGAAAGAAGTTCTGAAGTAGTCACAAAAAAAAGAACTCGACAAGTACGATCAATTTCAAAGTATCTCAACAAGTGGAAAAACTTTCCTGTACAAGATTCCACATGGGAGGATGAGAATTTTATACAGAAGCATAAAGAAATAATCAAGCATTGAGGACAACACTTGTTTGAAGGAGAGGGGCATGTTAAGTCCCTATATTAATAGTGTAGTCCCTTATTATGTTAGTGTATCCCCACTTATTGTTATTATTGTACCCCTGTAACCCCCATATTGTTATTATTGTGCCCTTACATTATTATTGTTAGGTTGGCTAGGATTACATTGTGGCCCCACTAGGATTATATTGTGGCCCCATGGACTCCTATATATAGAAGGAGGTTTTTTTCATTTGTATTATCCAAGAATTGTTCATTTATGTAATGTATTGGAGGTTTCCCCCTCGAAGTGGCTCATTTATAAGGTGTTGATATCTCTTTTCTTCTCTTTTTGGAGCCGTTACACAAATGTGAATGGTGATGTTTTCTTAACTTGTTAATCTTTTCTTGTCCTCATTTTTGTTTCATTCTTCTTGGTTTCTATAGATCATAAAAGTATAGGTTGAGACATGCTCATGGAAGCACCTCAAACCTCATGTTTGTTATAGCTTTGATGTTTTCCTCTTTTAGTCATCTTAAGGAATTATTGACTGTAGCTCCTTAGGTCCACTAAAACTTGTTTTTGCTTCATGAATGGTTAGTATGCTAGCTTATAAGTATGATTCATGGTATGCCCAGCTTATTTAAAGTTTTCAAAACCCTATCTTGAAGCTTTTCTATGGAATATTGATTGATTAGGTTAAGACAAAGAGGTCTCATTTGATCTTGCCCTTTTCCCATGCTTAACAACTTATTTCATAGTTCCCAATAACTTGATATATGCTGTTTAGGAGTTCCCTCTCCATAAATTGAGTTATTGTTTTATCTTATGTGTTTTCCCAAAAGATGAAGGTGAATTTCTAAAATTAGGAGTTCTAATGCTTCTATGTTTCACTAGAATGTTCATCTTACATGTTTATCAGTTTGAGTATTGTTCGTAGAGATTAATGGTTTTCCCTACCTCATGAGTTATTGCTTCAGACTATATATGTTTAAGACCTCTTAGTTTTTTCCCAAACTGAATGTTCATTACACCTCATACATCACCTAACGGATCCATTAACCTTGCTAAATCAGCCCTGCAATACACTCTGTTTCATCATTTAGACACCCTTGACTTCATCTAACCCCATAGCCCTATTGATTTGATAACCTCTCATTCCACCTATCCTACTTGATCATCTTACCCAAACCCAAAACAAACAAACAAACCTACACTTAACAATTAACCTAAAATCAATCATCCAAAGCAAACAAGTTCACATCCTTCGCATAATAGAGAGAGCCCTCTCTGAGTCCAAGAAGGCTAGGTCCTAGGACTCCAAAGACTTGTCTGATGTTATCCTATCATTTTTTTTACCAATCTACCAAATTAAGAGACACCAACATAATGGCGATCACGATGGGACTTTGAGTCAAAAACATCCTAGGTATCCCTTAAACCTTTTAGAAGCCCTTAATAATACTATATTGTGGATTTATCCCACCGCTCACTAACATAATGGCGATCATGGTGGGAATTTGAGTCAAAACATCCTAGGTATCCCTTAAGAGCTCTCAAATCTCAGCCAAATCATAGAAAACTCAAAGTATCAGCCAAAGAGTAGAATATGGTTGTTTCACCATCCTAGAAAAATGATGACTCAACTACATGATATTCATACAAACCTAAGGGATACATAAAGGAACTCAGAAAACACCAAAAACATCGCTAGGTTGGTTTTTGTCAACATTGGTGGTGGACCATAGACACATATCTTCAAAAAAACTAAAAACATCCACCCGGTGACTCCACTAGCCACCAGTAGGCCTATTACTTCACTAGTCCCTATAGACTCCCTTGGGAATGCATTGAGAAATCACAATCATGCTGATGGTGGACATCAAAGCTCAAATCTTCCACCTGGAAACTCCACAACCCTCAATAGACCAAAAGACTCCACTAGTAGAGAAATCTAGACTAGTTGAAAAGACACAGTGACCCTTCCTCATTAACAAATATGGATCCAAGGATACAAAGGAGATATGCTCCAATGGGTAGAGATCATATCCCTGGTTTCCCACACAAAATTCCTAAAATAAATTGGATAAAAGACATACATATATTTCAAGATGAAAAATTTGATAACCCCTTGTTGCATATCATCAAATTTCATATACACATATGGAGGTTAAAGGTTGAATGGCATGAGGACTGCCTCATGAAAATGTTTATGGCAACATTAGAAGGTAAGGCAAGAAATTGGTATGAATGGTTAAAAGTTGGTAGCTTGTTTTCCTTGAAATATTTCCACAAGGTGTTTTATGAATGTTATAAAAAATATTTTCCATATTTATCATTAGCTAACAATCATTATGATCAATCTGAATAATTCATACAAAACCTTGTAAACATTGATGAGGATTTAGGGAATTGGCATCCTGAAGATTTATTAGAAGAAATATGTGCATTTCATTCTTAAGATGGCGATCATGATAGCCTAGAGAAGTTAGTTGAGGAAGAACCCAATCAAGAAATAGAGGAAAACCCATAGGATCTCTCTGAAGGCACAAGTGATGGTTCACCATCTCTTGCAGGTGAGGTTCAAGAAGACATTCAGCCTCAAAACCAGCCTTTACAAGAGAAAGATAACTATTGTAGTATTGTCCAGAGGAAGAGAAAAATGCCTCCACCTTTAACTGAAGAGTAAATAAATCAGATAATAAACACACAGCCAGCCTCTAAACCTTCATATAATAAAAAATCTATGTTGCTCCTCCTACTAATGCCATCTACCATAAATCAGTAGGTAAAATTGTAGATCAGTTCAAAGAAGAACAAACTAGTAACCCAATATCTTTATTTAGTGAAATTATTTATGTTGATGATTCTCAAAATTTTGATAAATATGATGATGATGATGTTATCCAAACAAAAACTAACCTTGCAGAGCCATCAGTAGTTGATTTGTGGGATAAATTTCACTCTCATCAGAATGAAAATAGTAATCAGCTAAGACAGGTCACCTATGACACTAATGAGGAAAGCCTTGAAAGTTTAGAAGTAAGTGAACAATCTCTGAATCTTTGCTCTACTTCACTTCAGTCCACTAGAAATAGTTTTCATGTGATTGGAAATCAACAGTCTGTCAGTTTTTATGATGAGGTTGAGAAAGCTAATGAGTTTCTTGAACCAGCTGTAAATAAGAAGCCTTCTACTGAAATGGTTGAGGAGATCATTTATGACATAGAACTTTTCTCAGCTCCAGATAAACAGTCACCAAGTTCCTTTGGCTTACAAATTCCAGATGAAGGCAAGGAAATTGATGATCACAAGAAAGTTGCTACACTTCTTTCTCAAGAAGATATGTTGCCAAAGAGTGCTCCTGCTTATCAATATGATGGCCTTCACACATATTTCAGCCCACTCTATCAAAGCACATTAGGTTTGTTAGAAGATGACATTGCCACATATGATGAATCTACCAATTCATATGATCATGGGGAAGAGGTGGAGTTTCTTTCCCAAAAGAGTCCCAAGCATAGCCAAGTGGAAGAAGGAGTAGTCCTGAATGAAGCTTATATCTCAAATCCTCTAGATCAAGTATTATTCCAAGATCTGTTTGTAGTTTTCCTTGAGAAATCTGAAAGAGAAGTGTGTTCTGCCAAGAACAGTCTGTTACAAAGTGTGAGAAAAATTTTAGGCACTACTGTTCGAAAACAAGTAAGGTGGAAGTGACCTTTTTATTTGTTCAGCACTCTCAAAGAGATGAAACAAAATCCATCATGCAAACATCTATTTGATTGGTTGTATTGGAAAAGATAGTTCACCAAATGAATGTATATATCATGTATAAATTAGATCAAGATAGATAGCCATGAAAATAAGCTCAGACTTTGAGCATATTTTAGTTATAGATTGTTTTGAAAGTACAAAAACAAATAAAGGTATAAAAAGAGGGTAGATTTCAAAATTGGTACAACCCCATACCCAAAACATAATGATGTTGAAAGTGTGCAAGCCTAAATGCCACTACTTGTGCCAAAAAGTGTTGTTCAGTCATCTAGCCTAATCATGGTTGAACATGTTTTCAATTTATTGCCGATAAGTTAGTGAAAGAGAGCTTGTCAAATCATTCAAACTTGACTTGTAAAAAAGGGATAGATTAGGGAATGAAAGATACTAGTTCCACATGCTCAAAACAAAACCAAAGAGGAAGATGAGGATTCATAACAAATGATAGATCACAACCCTTATATTTCTATTTCACTTTTATGCAAAATAATGTTTGTGTGCACCTTGTTCTTATGCCACAACTCATGGTAGGTCAGATTGCCTAATCCTGACTTAAACCATGCTTTAAATTTCATGTTTATAGCTTAGAGAATAAAGTTTTTCAAACAGCTTAATCTTGACAAATGATTAGACTAGGTAGAGAATAAGAGAGTTCACTAGCATACTCTAAACTCTTGGAAGAAATAAGTGTAGAAGTAGATAGTTTGTTTAAGCTTTCAAAATAAAAATGTCAATGATTTTGCTAGTTCAAGTGCACCTAAGGAAGAAAAATGTTAGCGCAGTAGGTCAGGTAGTTAAATGTGAATTTGAAGCTAATCATGCTTTCAAATTTTCAAAATCACCATTTCATGGAAAGCAAAGAAGCAAAAGAAAAGAAGAAAATATTCCCAATGGATAAGGAATCGTCTTCATGCTAATCGCAGATCTTAAAATTTTGGACAACTCCTAAAAAGGAGCTACACTCCCCAAGTGGAGCCACCGTTAGTCATTAGTAGTTTTTACCTATTTATATGACTAAATGCTTTGTCCGATTTCTAGAAACAGACTCCAAGAATTGATCATGAGTTCTGTCTCCTCAAAGGAAATTTTCCCCTATCCTGCCTCCCTGTCGAAGCATGGCCAATATATCACCTAGAAAAGACCAAATAATCGATTGATGTCTCTCACTCTCACTATTTTTTCCACCTCTACCTATAACACTCTGTCTCTGTTTGCCTAAGCCCTCTATTTTCATACCTTTTTTCGCCAAGTAAACCAAACTTTTTCCCCTACTCACCAAGTGCCTCAAGCAATGGTGGTTTCAAAACTCCCTTTCTAAAGCTCTTTGAAGTAAAACAAGGTTTCTAGTTGTCTAGGATGGTAGTGCATAATAGAGTGTCAAAATCCTGTCTCCTCATCCAAACCTTGATTCAGGCTTTTCAGTCAAAAACCTATTCCAAGGACATTACAATAAGTCAAATAGGATCACCTAGGTTATGCACTATCATGGTTCTAAATTCACTATTTCCATAGGTATTCAAAGGTGAAGTCAAGAGAACACAAGGATGAGGCTTATCATTGTCCAAAGAACATCAAATACCTCCAAAGATATCCTCTTGATCAAGCAGTAAGCCTGCAAAGGAGAAATCTACCTGTACAAGCATTTCTACAGGAATGTTTTGTAAATGGTCAATAGTAGAAACACAACCAAAGAAGAAGGCCTAAAAAATTTATAAAGGCATCCAAAGCAGGTGGTAAGATATAACAAGCTTAAGTTCACAAAGGATATCATTCAAAAGGTATTTAGCCTGAAGCACAAGTTTTTTATGGAGACAACTGCCCTTACTTACTTTTCCGCAAAAGAGTTAAAGGGCAATCAACCTAGCAAGAGGTAAAGTAATGAGAGGCATCATCACAAGAAAACCACTCACAACCAAGAAGAAAGCAACAAGGTATGTGTGTGATGGGAATCAAGATTCATGACTCTTTTGACCAAGCAATAGAACAATGCTAAGGTTAAAAGGAAAATAACCCCTAAACCCCTTCAAATGATCATTGAAGGGTTTTTAGACATAAATAGTGAGTTTGATAAGTGTCTCTTTGAGAACTTAGAAGATAACACTGTTTGTTTTTCTAAAGTATCCCTAAAAACTTAGAATCTTGGGAAGATAGACAAAGATGGCCAAAATAGTGACAAAGAAACCTCCTTCATCACAACAAATGGTTTCAAGGGTTTTAAAACTACCTTATAGGGTTTGGCAGACAAGCACTAACTCCACCTCAGCAAAAGGTAAAATCATAGGTTTTAAAGAAGATCAAGAAGGGCATACATGAAGATAAAATACTCCACTACACAAAAGGCAGAAAGATGATGAAGGCTATCAGCAAGAAGAGGCAAGAAATGTCAGTTCAAATGTATTTTTCTCCGAAAAATAGTTAGAGACATCTCCAAGTGGCCAAAGGGGACAAACATGGGTAGAAATTGCCAAAGATAACAACTATGATAAGCATGGGTCATTATTTGATAAAGCAAGCTATCCAAGTTCAAAACAGATAGTGATCAAAGTGACCTAAAAACAAACAGATATACCCCTGGTTTACAGCAGAGCAGTGAACTCCCAACAAGGACCTCTTTATCAAATAAATATTCTGCAAAAAAGATGACTAAGACATAAATAACACTTTACAGAGTTCACAAAGGTGTTTTTCCCACAGAAAGAATGACAAGGTCAAAGGAAAAAATGTTTCAAATACAAAATATCAGTCAAAAGGAGAAATGGAAAAAATGATGAGTTTGTTGTGTATAAGTGTTAAAGTCAAAAACAGGTTCTTTTTCCAAAAAGGGCCGAGAGGCATAGGCTTGGTTTCTTCAGGAAGGGTGTCAAATTAAAAAGAGCCTTAAGAAACCTCCAGCAATGAAGAAAAGCATCTGTTTCAATCAAATATGCCACCTGTAAGACCAAAAAAGTCAAAGACAGTGAGAAAAAGTGAAGAAACATGAACATTACAAAAGTGGGTTGTATTTATAATTTTTCAAAAAAGTATAAAACCATTGCAAAACAACATCTCCCCAATCCTTTGGTAATTTACACACACAGTGGGGGTTTTCAAATTTTTTGCCAGAGTCCTCGGGCAAAATTTTTCAGGCGCTGCGCTCCTGTAGCGTCATGCTGCGTGCCTGTAGTGCCTCCCTGTGTAAATCTCTACTGTGTGCTGCGCACCTGAAGGGTGGTGTTGTGGTCCTACAATTTTTCCTGACGTTCAGCGTTCAGAGGGGCACGACACCCCATTCAAAACTGCCCAGACGCAGCGCTGCGCTCCTACCACAGCATGCAAGCCATCCGCCCAGGTAGGTTCAGGCACTCGACACCTTCTACAGTGCTTCTGCCACTATTTTAAACGCAGAATGGTGACCTGAGCTGCCCAAAAAAGTATTCTACACTGTTGCCACTGTTTTGCAGCCACTGAATGAGGGCCGTTAAGGCACCTGACACCTTCTGTTGAGCTCCTACCACTGTATTGAACACAAAACAATGACCCAAGCCGCTCGACGAAGTGTGTTGCGCTCTTGCCACTATTTTGCAGCCGCTGAACGAAGGCATGTTTAGGGGTGACCCGAGCTACTCGACAAAGTGTGTTGCACTTCTGCCACTGTTTTGTGGCCTTTGCAT
Source organism: Pinus albicaulis (assembly GCA_034641835.2). Classification (NCBI taxonomy): domain Eukaryota; kingdom Viridiplantae; phylum Streptophyta; class Pinopsida; order Pinales; family Pinaceae; genus Pinus; species Pinus albicaulis. The sequence goes on from JAXQQM020085078.1 coordinate 178,509, forward strand.
GATTTCAAGTTCAAGGTTGACCAGACTCTGACCACAAGCTTTTTGAGCTAGCTTTTCTACTGTGGAGGCCTTTTGAAGAGGTACTTTAAAATTTTCCTACATGTTCATGTTTTTCTAAAAGATAAGGTCACAAAGGAAATTGAAAGTTGGTCTAGAGAAAGTAGTGATGGCCAAGAAGAAATTAATGAAGGTAGTGACCAAGAATAAAGAATTGATGAAGAAGAACAAAGATGAAAATAGTGAGCCTAGAGATAATCAACACACTAGTGACAGTCAACAAACTAATGACAGTCAACAAAATAGTGACAATCAAGGAAAAGGAGTAAATAATGGACCAAACAGTGAAGAATAACTCAACCAAAAGGACATTATGCATAATGGTGAAGGGACAAATTCTGAAGGCAGTGAACATAGAAAAAGTGCAAATGATACAAGTTATGAAAAAGAGGTTGAAATTAAAGGTAAAGACCATAGGCAAGACAATGAAAATAGTGGGTCAAATGATGAAGAATAGGACATTCATGAAGACAAAAATGTACCAAGCAATGATGAAGGCACCTCTTACATTGCAAAGGAGAATGAATGAGCACTATGAGATGAAGAAACCACTTTGCAAGGAAAAAACTCAAAACTGCCCAAAATGAGGGCCCGACACCAAAAGATGAAAAATACCAAGCTAGGCTTAGTATTTTGGCCCAATATTCTCTACAGGTCTCCAAGGACCCATGAGGCACCTACAAACCAAATTTGGGAGAAATTGAACAAGTTTTTATTTTTTGCAAATTTTGAGGCTAGGAGTGCAGCACACCGTGTTGGGACTCAGAAATGTCATATTTTCATCCACCTTTCCCTTCACTATTCCTTACATTTCATTATCCCATTAACCTTTCATCATATCATTTTCATAAATACATTTGGGTTTCACCTTCTTATTTTCCACTTTATTAATTTTTGTATTATAAGTGAATTTATGATTAAATATTAGAAAATATACATGTTTTTATATATATCTGAAGAATGTGTGAGCTTTGTAATGTGTAGGAGATATGTGAAGGATTAATTCCAAGATATTTCTCAAATATCTCCTCCACCATTTTAAGGAGATAATTATTCAAGCCTATTCCTAAGGAGAAGATCATGTAGGATTTGGTTGGCATATCTTATCGAAGATATGTGAGAGATGTGTGGAGGATTTGAAGAGATCATATCTTGTAATAATGGGAAAGTAGTTGAGAATGGTTGAGAGAATAGTGAATCTATCATTATGAGATGGTTATTTTCTTCATGTATATAAGAGAGTGCTCTCTCTTAAATTTTTGAGTTTTGAGAGATAGTCTTGTAATTAGGAAAAGGGGATTCTGAGCTTTGATTCATATTATTTTATTGTTACAATTTCATGATTTGTCATTTTATTATTGTAATGTAATTTTATATATATTTATTTTTGTGAGCTCACATATGTTTTTTTTCATTCAAATCTTCACATGTTGTATTGCTTTTCCCTGATGCAATTTCCTGCTTTCCTAGTTAGTGTTTCAATGCTTTTCTAGATTAATTTCCTGCTTTCCTAGTTAGTGTTTCAATGCCTTCCTAGATTAATTTGATTTCAATAATTTAGATTAGATTAGTTCCACTTTGTTCCTGCATATATAGTGCATGTGCCTCGTAAGCCTACGAACCTCGGATTGACAGATTAAATAGTTGGCCAAGTACTACAAAAGAATTAAATGACAATATTTTCACCCAACATTTTGGTGCCGTTGCCAGGGAGGCACGATGGATTGAAGTTTAGTTTGATTTTTCATGCAAGTGTGTTTAGACATTTTCCTAACTCCAAGGTGTCAAGGCGGTAAGATGTGGGGAACAGCCTATGCATCACGTTCGAGATACCGTAACGGGCTCGGCCTCATATGGATTAGGGCATGTAGGGTGTGTCTAAATTCTGCAAGTGTGAATTTCAATTTCTGCAAGTGTGTTTGATTTCTGCAACTGTGAAAAGTGTTTTCTTTTTCATCTGTTTTAGCATGAGTGCTTTTATTTATGCAAGTAGTTTATTTTCATTTAAGCTTTTTAGATTTAATTTTTGGGTGCAGTAAGAATCCCTTTTTCAACATGGTTTTACAATGAGTGTCAGCGTGGAACTACTCACTTAGATCCTAGCAGAAGTCAGGATCTCCTCTTCACTGGAAAAGGAGATCTTGAAAAGAATTAAAGGTTCAACTACTCCCCAAGAAATAAATGAAGATTCAACATCTGAAGAATCCTACATATATGATGGCAAACAATCATTCGAACAGGAGATCGAGGAAGAAGAAGAGGAGTTACAACATGATCTAAGTGAGAGAAATTGTGCCTATCGAAGCCTTATCGAACAATGGTTCCAAGTAAGTACTCGATTAGATTCGTATTTTTATTTTTATTTAATTGATTTGTAGATACAACAACTAGACTCTTTCACTCTCGAATATTTTCATTTTTCATTTGAAAAATTGCTACTGAATATATTGTTGTTACTGCTACATGAGTGGCTTCGTTGGAAGTTTAATTACATGTAACTAATTTTTAAATTCTAATTAGTATAGAGTAGCTAGGCTTTCATTTTCAGTTTTTGCTTTCATTTTCAATTTTTCTTTTACCTAGAATAAGTATGCTCTCCTCCATGCTTAGTGCGATCCCGAGGATCAGAAAATAGGGTGATTTAGACTAATTTCAGGAATAAATAAATTCATCTTTTGCAATATGCTTAATCGATTTTATCGTTAATTTGCAAATAATTTTTTCTCCATTTGCTAAAAATTTGTTTTTAATAAGTTTTGAATTGAATTTTTAAAGCTTATTTTATTTTATTTTTATTTTCTAAAAAAAAACATTAAAAAATTGAAAAAAAATATTTACTAGAATTTTTTTTTCTTGTGCATCCATCCTGGACCCTGCAAATAAAATTAAGAAAATAAAAAAACATTTGGTGAATAAAAACAAACTTAGTTTTTACATCTGAAACAGCTGCTAAAGCTGTGTCTCGCTTGCAATTGATTTCATTATCTGGCCATACTAAAACCTGCAGCAAGCAATTAGATGATAAAACCTGCAAAAAAAATTAAATCTGAGATTTCACAGGTTCATCGTTTCGCTTGGGGCCAATAATAGAACTGTGAGTTTCATTGGACTGTACACGAAGTTGTAAGTTTCTGTCTCCGTCTATTCATTTATGGCTAAGCCATAGCGATGCCATCTCTCCGCCTAGTGTTTCATAAATTTGCAACTAGAAAAAACAAACCAAAACGATGAGCAAAAAACAAATGAAAGCGCAATAAAGTGAAAGATAATTCTTATTTCTTTGTTTGCATATTTCGAAAGCTGGGATTTTCTCCTGTGATTAATTCTCATGTCTAATTTGGGATACTATGCGGATTTTGATTAAGAAATATGGGCCAAAATCCACGGGTTTTTACACGATCTTTCACATCTCAAGATAATAAGAACCAAATCCCATAAGTATCACTGTCATATAACTATTTTTATGGATTGGCCTTCCTAAATTTGCTATCTGTCGGCATACTTTATTGACATTAAATGATTATGTCGTTGCTTATTTGACGGATCCCTTCCTTACTAGCTGCAAGTTTTTCTCCATCGTTTATCTTGGAGGAAGCATTTTTATCATGGGATATAAACAAATCTAGCTGAAAGAGGTAATGAAACCACTGTTGCATGATATTATTAGAGTTTTTTTAAGAACTCGTGCTATCTTTATGATGCGGGGAATTTTCGTGATATGCTGCGATCATACATCATGGGCTCTTAGACACATGAATCCCCATTAGTGTATTTGTATTCCATAGTTTATACTGGTAAGGTCAAGAGAAGAATTTATATACGCTGGACAGCTGGATTTCTTCTTACGAGAATCCCGACGGAATGAAAACTATGAGTAATGGTCTTTTCCTGAGCCTCGTTAGCTTCGTTCTTCCTGCTATGCTCTAGGCTGCACCAGAACGAAACTTGAAATTGGCCCACAAGCTTTATGTCATAGTAAAATGGCTGGTGGCTTTGACAAGCTCACATTAGATAGTCTATATGAAGATGCAATGATTTGGAAAACTGCATACAATGGACAAGGAGGCTATGGAAGCAACCAATATGGTATCAATCCTTTTGAGTCTAACACTGTGGTGCCATCAGGGTTATATGACCCATTTTTTTTGTTAAAAAATGTTCCACCACCTCCCAATGTTCAGATGGCAGCCATGGCCGAGCAACAACATGCAATGGTGCTTCATGAACAACCACAACAGATGATGCTAGTGTGAAGAAAAATGATGACGATGCCCCAATCCGCAAACCCTTTTGGTGATCCATTTGAAAAAAATTATACTCATGGTGTTGGGGCCTTTCCACAAAGCTCTCATCAGAATAATCCATTTGGAAACCCTGGCTTCCTATAAACATAAAGCAAAATCTTTAACATTTGTTCGTAGCTTGCATGCTGAAATTGTGCTATAGAGCCATCTACCATAATTTGTAAAAGATGTTTCCCAATGATATGGTTGAGAGTGTGATTTCACACGTTGGTCAGCGTGGTTTCCAACTGGCAGAAAAATGTCTCTTTTTTGCGACAATTTTTCATTTTAACATTTTGCACGTAGCCTAGATTTGGGAAAAGGCGAAGAACACAACAGATCCTATTTCTTTCACTCAATATATTTTTTGACAGTCGCAGCATCTGTCAACAAGACATGACAATGGCTTCAATGTCAGAAGAGGAAGAGAATGTTGCCGAGCTTAAGATTGGAGAAGAGTTTTTGGATTCTTATGCTTATGCTGGATTTTATGCCAGAAACTGATTGTTTTCTCATGCTCACTATCTCCATTTTACACACTGCTTCATTACACTAATGTTCATGATGTCAGGATACTTAGGAAAAATGATTAGATTATTTGTCACTTCTTGATGATTGTTACTGGATACTTAGGAACACTACAATTGAATGCTTTGAATATTCAACTATATCTGATGATGTACAGGTCCAATCTTGCAGAGAAGTAAGTGAGATTATTGCAGCAAATCGATGCGAATCATACTCTGCCCAACTTCCAATTTCTTGAATGAATTTAACAGTGCCTCTAATAAACCTATTTAACTTTCAGAACTTTAGTGACATGAATCAGCAAGAAACTGAAGATTTTCTAGCGCCGAAATAGTATTGCTATACTTTGCAAAGCATGCCAAGGAATGGAGATCTAACTTTGATTTTTCCTGTTTTGTTTTTCTTTTTTCCTTTTCTTTTGGTGTGTATTATCAACATAAATAAAAAAACCATAACAATTATAAAACCATGAGAATTGCAAATAGACGTTTCAATAAATTCCAGAAAATAATACAAACACATGTTTTTACGCTTAACAATAATTTGTTTTCTTGAAGTCACTTTGACAACCATCGATGATGAAATCAGCGCAGTCGATAGGAAATGATCACATTTTTTCTACTGAAGTGATTTTCAAAGATCACAGAACTTTTTGAGAAACATGCTTTCATAAACTACTTGAAGGAGCTGTAACTCATCATAAACATCATAACGTTTGATGTTATCCAAAAACTTTTTGCACCTCTTGATGTTTGCTATTACACAGCAACCATGTTGATACACCAACATTTCCACTTTTTCCATTATCCTGGTGTTGAAGCCCATTTTCCATTGCCTTATCCTTCATGACTTCATGCACGCCTATTTTTTTGAATCGCATACATTCCTTTATCCTTTTCAGTTTATTTTTTTTTTACCTTCTAGTTTTCCTTTTGAATAAAACTTATTCCCTTTCCATGATTACATTTCCTTGTTTTCCTCGCCATGCTGATCCACACTACTTTCCCGTGAGTTATTTCCATTTATATTCCTACCAAATCTCTTTGTACAAACTCGCATTGACTGATGTGGGATTTATTAAGGCCCACCTTTCAACAAGTCTTGCCCCATTGACTTCAGTACCTTATCTGGGAAATAGAATAGAGTTCCTTTTGGGTACCTTGAGACTTGCATGCCTAAATGGAAAGTTCTATCGCTGAAAATCATGGGAATACATCAATGTCCCTTGATCGTTAGATCTTGCAAATGGCTCAACGTCAACCCCTCTATTCGCATTTCGCAAGATGTACTCAAGTACCTTGGCACTCATTGACATCATTGGTGAGTTTGCCTCGCATTGGTTAACGACATTCATCAATGGCTGGTAATCAAATGATTTATCTTCATGCTCGACACTGATACATTCCTTCACATGATTAGACTTGTACCATCAAGTTTTGTAGAAGGTGAAGACTATACACTTTTTCATGACTCCCTCAGCAGTTACAGCAACATGAATTCTGATCTATGAGAGTACCATAGTTCCACTTTCAACCTTTATCTTTTCCATGATTCAACATCAGCAGCTCAGATTCCTTCATTTCCCATGATCCAGTTACAGCAACATCAACATTCACAGTTACATTTTCATGATACCGCTGCAGTAAAACCTTCCATGTTCTAACAACCACAGTCACATATTCTCTGATCTAGTAGTTACAACAGTTGCAGCTACAACACGAGTCACGTTTTCATGATCCAGCAGCAGCAATAGCATCTACATTCCTATTGCAAAGTTCATCATTCTTGGGTAAGTGGAGGTATGTTGTTTTCTAATCTTTAATAATGCAATTCCTTATATGTTGACTTGAATATTTTGGAAAATTCCCTCACCATGCTCCATTTCCTTTCATGACCCACGCAAAGTTGCATGAGAACATGCAACCAATTCAGTTAAGGGGGGGGGGGGCGAACTATATTCACTACATATTCAGTACCATAATTCCATTTTTCCACCACTATCACTCCATTTTTTTCTTTCTCATTTACCATTCACCAACATTTCTTTTCCAATGATACTTTGTTGCACTTTGCTTCATACGCATTAATATACATATTGGCATGTTTCATGAATATTACAAAAGGGATTTCTTATGAACAGTGATGTTTTCTTATGCACATTGATAGCTTATGATTTCCAGTGAGCGTTTACCTTATTATTGCAGCAAGAGAACAGAAAACAAAATGAATGTTGTTAACACAAGAACCAACATTATTACTGTAGCAAGAGAACAAAAAAACGAAATCAATGTCGTTAACACAAGAACCAACATTCTTTGTATTCATGGTTGTCACACAAGAACCAACCATAAGAAAATGTAAGTTGTTACTCATGTCTTTCATATATCCTGGAAACATTCATTATTAAAAAAACATCATCATGTAAATCCAAAGTTCATATGTCAAACGTTCTTAAAGAGATCCATGCATGGTTGCATGAGGACATGCAACAAGTTCAGTTGGGGGGGATGTTGGGACTCAGAAATGTCGTATTTTCATCCACCTTTCCCTTCACTATTCCTTACATTTCATTATCCCATTAAACTTTCATCATATCATTTTCATAAATACATTTGGGTTTCACCTTCTTATTTTCCACTTTATTCATTTTTTTATTATAAGTGAATTTGTGATTAAATATTAGAAAATATACATGTTTTCATATATATCTCAAGAATGTGTGAGCTTTGTAATGTGTAGGAGATATGTGACGGATTAATTCCAAGACACTTCTCAAATATCCCCTCCACCATTTTAAGTAGATAATGATTCAAGCCTATTCCTAAGGAGAAGATCATGGAGGATTTGGTTGGCATATCTTATCCAAGATATGTGAGAGATGTGTGGAGGATTTGAAGGGATCATATCTTGTAATAATGGGAAAGTCGTTGAGAATGGTTGAGAGAATAGTGAATCTATCATTATGAGATGGTTATCTTCTTCATGTATATAAGAGAGTGATGTCTCTTCATTTTCATAAGTTTTTGAGTTTTGAGAGATAGTCTTGTAATTAGGAAAAGGGGATTCTTAACTTTGATTCATATTCTTTTATTGTTACACTTTCATGATTTTTCATTTGATTATTGTAATGTAATTTGAGATATATTTATTGTTGTGAGCTCACATATGTTGTTTGTCATTCAACTCTTCACATGTTGTATTGCTTTTCCCTAATGCAATTTCCTACTTTCCTAATTAGTGTTTCAATGCTTTTCTAGATTAATTTCCTGCTTTCCTAGTTATTGTTTCAATGCCTTCATAGATTAATTTGATTTCAGTAATTTAGAATAGATTAGTTCCAATTCGTTCCTACATATATAGTGCATGTGCCTCATAAGCCTACGAACCTCAGATTGAAATATTAAATAGTTGGGCAAGTACTACAACAGAATTAAACGACAATATTTTCACCGAACACACCCTGTGTTGCGTTTTTTCCCAGGGCATATTTAGGAGGAAAAGCTTACATTTTTGGATTCTCCATCATTATAGGAGAATTATCACCAATTTTAATCTCAATTAGAGTTGTTTTGACCTCCCAAAATGGTAAAAAACACTCATTTTTTCACCTTTCTGCCCACTTTTCTGAGCATTTGATGCGCTCCTGGAAGTCTTGGATTTTTCCACTTTTTGGGAAAATTTTAGAGGGCGGATTGAAAAAATAAATGTAGATATAGAAATTAGACTTTAGGGCTTTCCAAAAAGCCATCTCGGAGCCTTTTTCTCATCGCAAAGGCCTCCAAAACACTACTGCAAAAAGGCCTACTTCTGTGCTGCGATCCTGGCAAGTTTTCATATTTTTGACACAGTGTGCTGCACTCCTGTGGGTGACTAGAAAAAATGTGCATTTAGAAAGTTTTCAAAAGCATGTTAGGCCTAAAATTCAATTTAATTTCCATTTATAGTCAGAAAAGATATTTGTTAGATATTTTTGTGCTTTGGGCTTTGCAAAGCCTCAAGGACAACTTAGGATATTTAATTTTGGCCAATCGGCTTCTAGATATTCTCTTTGGTTGTCCTCTTCCTTAATTGCTATATAAGGCACGAGGATTCATTGTAAACATTTGGGGACTTGATGTGTTTAAGAGAAATACATGGTTTTATGAGCTTGGAGAAGAAATTGGTTTTATGAAGTGGATGAATAGCTTGTTTGGCTTGATGATGGAGAAGCATGTTTGCAGGATTCCATAGCTTGGTGAATGGTGATGTTTTCTTAACTTGTTAATTTTTTCTTGTCCTTATTATAGATCAGAAAAGTATAGGTTGATACATGCTCATGGAAGCACCTCAAACCTCCTATTTGTTATAGCCTCTATGTTTTCTTCTTTTAGTCATCTTAAGGAATTCTTGACTGCTCCTTAGGTCCACTAAAATTTTTTTTGTTTCATGAATGGTTAGTATGCTAGCTTATAAGTATGATTCATGGTATGCCCTGCTTATTTAAATTTTTAAAAACCCTATCTTGAAGCTTTTCTGTGGAATATTGACTGATTAGGTTAATACAAAGAGGTCTCGTTCGATATTGCCCTTTTCCCATGCTTACCAACTTATTTCAGAGTTCCCAATAACTTGATATATGTTTTTTATGAGTTCGCTCTCCATAAATTGAGTTTTTTTTTTATCTTTTGTGTTTTCCCAAAATTTGAAGGTGAATTTCTAAAGTTATGATTTCTAATGCTTCGATGTTTCACTGGAATGTTCATCTTAAATGTTTATCAGTTCGAGTTTTATTCATAGATATTAATGGTTTTCCCTACCTCACGAGTTATTGCTTCAGACTATATATGTTTAAGACCTCTTAGTTTTTTCCCAAACTTGATGTTCATTACACCTCATACATCACCCAAACGATCCATTAACGTTGCTAAATTGGCCCTGCAATACAATTTGTTTCATCATCTAGACACCCTTGACCTCATTTGAACCCATAGCCCTATTAATTTGATAACCTCTCATTCCACCTATCCTACTTGATCGTTTTACCCCAACCAAAAACAAACAAACAAACCTACACTTAACAACTAGCCTAAAATCAATCATCCAAAGCGAACAAGTTCACATCCTTCGCATAATAGAGAGAGCCCTCTCTGAGTCTAGGAAGGCTAGGTCCTAGGACTCCGAAGACTGGTCTGATGTTGTCCTGTCATTTAGTTTACTAATCTGCCAAATCATAGGACTCCAACAATTTCACCAACGAAATCATCATCTAGGCCCACCCATAGTAGGTCCCTCTCAAAACACTCTCTACTAACATCATCTACCCCCCAATGATGTAATGGAACACTTGGTTGCCAACGATCTGTGGTACCGCTGCAGGGATAGCCCATGTATCTAACTGCTCTAGAACACTAATCGGAATGGTTGTGCCCTTAGCACGAGCATCTCGTCTACAATGTCGCTCCATGAAATCTCATATATTTTTCCCATGCATTCAAACTGGATGTATGTTTCCCACCACCCCTAGTGGTGGGAGTCCGATCAAAAAATAAATTTATTGGATAGTAAGTTTGATCCTGTGTCTCTACACCATGAAGTCCTCCTGTTCCGGATCCCAATAACTCACTATTGTCGATCGTAAGGGCTCACCTTCCATCATTAGTGGGTTTTCAAACAACTTGAGAACCCCATATCTAGCAAGTGCTCCTCGTACCACTTGATCCACCTGGATCTTGACCTGAAGAGCATCCAAATCTCTCTCATGCCATTTAATCCTAAATTTTTCCATACTTTCATAACACCATCGTTTTTTTTAGCTCATAATCAAGACAATTTCATCAAAAATCTGCTAACCATGGCCCTCAACCTACGAGTAGACAAAAATCCCACCTGCAGCTCCAAATCATAGTTTTCTTGCCCTAGAAATGTGATCTCATAGTTTTTCCCACTAAAAAATATAAGACAGGTCACATTTTAGGAACTAAAAAGTGTGACCCAACCGTGAGGACGGGAAGCGGTCCCCCATAGAGACCTGGGGACCTAATCTGAAAAACTAAACTAAAAAGAATGAAGAGTAGGGTTAGGCCACTTACTTGCCTCTGAAAAATCTTCATTCCAATAGTCAGTTTTTTTACTATGATAGTCACAAGATTTAAGGCCTTCTCCTCCTCTCCAAATTCACCACAGCACGCTTCGTAAATGAGTCAAATTGGAGGGAAATCACTCTTTTAAAGGAAAGACCCTAAATTTTCCTTTTCCAATTGTGACCAAACCATACCTCGATTCGAAGAACCATATAATCATTCTTCTTTTGTTTTTGGTAATTTAAAACTTCATGACAAAGCCATTTTTCCAAAAAGGGTCACCTTTCCGCCTCTTAAAATCATATTTCTTCACATGCACTGCTTGTACTTAGGGCACCACTTTCCATTCATACTTGCCAACTCATGTGTTGATTTTCTTCGTGAATAACCATGTTTTTCTCACATTTTTATGGTCCCCACTAGGCCTATTCTGTGTGGTAGCATCATCAAGTCACCCTTGTTCAAAGTCTCCTAGTTGAGTCATCATCGTATCCATGGAGTCTTTCCCAAGTCCCTTTGCCTCCTCTTCTAGTATTCCATCCATTTTTTCCTTACATTCCTCTCATTTCGCTCATTTTGGCCTCCAGTCATACTCTCCCCCATCCCCTCTGGATTCGATTCAGTCACTGCCAGTTCATCCATGCTTTTTATGCTCCGACAAGGGAATTCGTCTGTCCGCTACTTAGTATCCCCTATTCCATCGTCATCCTTGGTGTCAGTTCAGCAGTCACTTTATTATGATCCCTCGTGCCTTAGTTGAGGATTCATCATTGCCTCCCCTATGGCAGACATCCTTATTTTGAAATAAGCACATTCATTCCAAAATATAGGTCTATAGGGTGGTGTACCTTGGTTATAGCTTCCATTCTTGTTTGGTGCCTCAGATCAAGCAAAGGGAATCATCAATTCCCTTTGAATTGGTTATTTATCATATGCTAAGCCTCAACTCATTATTGCATGATTGAGATTCATATACGTGATGGTCTGGTGATCCAAAATATTGTACTAGTGATTCCTGGGTGTGTGTGAGATGTTTCAAAACTCATGAGGGGGTCTTATGTAGATTAATCCCTCTTGTAGACAAAACCGATCTCCCTAGTATTCTACGAATAGCTAGAAACAAACATCCATTTGTAAATATTTTCCTCTAGATTATTTTAAATTCAAAATTATTATTAACCAAGAAAGAGTAAATGCCCCTACCTTGAAATCCAACAGTCGATGTAGTATTTTATCGAGTCTCTCCAAAGAGGCTTCTTCATAAAGTAGAAACTGCAATCAAAGACAGAAAAAAGACTCCAAGCACCTACAACATATAATCATTAAGATTTAAGCTAATCTAACTTAGTGATCAAGGAGTCTAAGTATTTAATTATTCAAATAAGCATCAGAACAAATCAATGAGAAAAAGCGATCCATATGTATTATCATGAATGAACCTTGATGGCGTACAAGTTTCTCCCAGGGTCCTGAAAAATCGTTCCTCCTTTAGTTTGACAAGCCTTCCTCTCTTAATAATAGCATAGAGTTATGAACATAAGGGTGTGATCATTCTCATGTTAACAACAACTAGTGTAGAGAGTATGCACTCTTGGGAATTTCTTCAGCAACTAACATGTATGTCTACCGTTGAGACTGAAACATGAGCTCAATTTTTAGGTAAATGGAGGTAGTTTCAATTCCATGAACAGGGGGATGGATTCCTCTCATGAAGGGATTTGAGATCCATTGACCAAGGGATAAGCTCCATGAGTGGAGAGATAAAGCTCCACGAGTGGATGGATAAAGCTCGAAATAATCGTGCCTCTAGAAGCTTCCATTTGGGAGCATATTCGACCAACTGGGCTTCTAGAATTTACTTATTCCTTTATTTTTTACGGGGGTCCATAGGTTTTAGTAGAAAAACATGCGGGATTTTCCATAGGCTATATAATAAGTATCCACGAACCCATAGGAAAAGGCTAGAAAAAGTGCGGAGGTATACTTTTAAGGGTTTTAATGAGCTTTTCTCCAATTCCAAGACTTGGTTTAGGAACATTAGGGTATTTGACTTCTAAGGGAGCACAATATAGATAGAGATAGACCCATATGGATAGTGAAATTTCATGGTGACAAAATAACGTGCAACATATTCCCCCTTAAAGTGAAAAGCTTGAGGTTTTTCTGAAGAGTGAAGTGCTTTATCATTGCGAGGATTGGATTACGGACACACCGGTCAACAACCTGTAAAAAAATTCAATGCAAGCATATAGATATCATCGCTTAGGTAGGCATTCCCATACTTAGATTAAAACGAGCTAAATGTTCTATATGATTTTAATATTACATCAAAAGTAGACATAGTATGGATGTAGCCATATACCATAAATATTCTAATGTATCATGAATAATAAAAATCCTCGCAGCCTAGATGGTGGAAACTAGATCTAGGGTCTTGATTTCCACTTCCCGAACTAGTATGACTCTATCCATGCGATTTATTATGTCGAAGTAGAACATGGTAGAAACCACTTGATTACCAGTCAATGATGTGAACTGTTAACAAATGTGAGAGAAACCACCAATAATTACAATGGCTCTCAAAGTACACTAGTACAATCCATGAAGTGTGAATGAATGATTTGCAGTCGAACACTTCACAGAATAATTCAATAGAAGGTCAATGATGCAACTTGTCTTCGAAGGTGAGAAACCTTCCATTAGGGAATGCAGATCCCAAGGTACTAATAGGATTGTAGATCAACCTTCTAGATGATGAGTTGTCGTCGATAGAAAGTGACCTGTCATAGGAAATCCCATGACACGAAATCATTAGATAACGTTTTGAAGAAATATTTACAAGGATTGACTCAGGGATGGTCAACGTGGATGGAGACAAATGTTTGCAATGAAAGGTTTATTTGAACTATCTCTTGAACACATAACGACACTGCAGATGGTTTTGCAGCAATTGATCTAAAGCTAATACTAGAAACCAGCTGAACACTTTCAATGTGGTTTGATTAAATTTTAGAAAAAGGATTTCCCAACCTATGTACAAGTGTGACAAAAGTGTCGTGTTCAAGAGTGGTATGTTTCTTTTTAAACAAGCGTGACATCTGGATTATTTTTCTCTATTTCCCCCCCACCATTACCAGTGAGTACCTCTTTATTTTTGGCAAGCTTGAGGAGGATAACATTTTCTTGTTTATGTAAGCTCATCCTTCGAATGAGTCCATCTTAGTATTAAAATCAAACCCTAAGAAGGAGTGGTTTGGTCCTGTTTGTAATAGACAGGTCCTTTAATATTAAATTTTAATGAGTCCACTATAGGAGAAACTCAGTGTTTTTTCAATTTTAGGGAGTCAGAAGAAAAACATAAGTAAACTCTATGGTTGTACTTTTTCATAAATTTAGTCTCTCAAGCCCGAAAAAAGGATAAAATAATACAGGAGAGAACTCTATTGACCATGATTAGTCAATGTATACGTTTTTCGTAAATAGTCCATTTTAGTCCGAAAAAGGGGTAAACTTATACTGAAGGGATGACTATTGATTTCCTTTAACGAGTTCGAATAGTCAAGTACTCGGTGATATTTTTCTATTTAGAGTCTGAAAAGGGCTTAAAATAGAACTCCAGGGTTTCAATTTTTCATAATTTTCAAGAGCCCGAGAAAGTGATAAAAGTATACTCAGCGTCAAAATAATTATTTTCACCAAAAATCATGTATCCTGCACAAAAAATGAAAATATTACAAATACATGTTTCCAAGAAGTAAAAATATCGAAAAATAGCCTTTAAAGTGAAAAAAAGTAAAATAAAATATTTTATTCATTCAAAAACTATAAGGAGTTAAATAAAATCATTTTCACCTTTTGTCTTCAGACCAGTGAATTAAGAGCTTTTGGTAAAAAAATTCTGGAGCTAATATCGGGAGAACCGATGTCCATTCCGTGAATCGTCAGAACCAGGTAATCCACATCATCTTACTCTTCATTTCTATCTTTTTCTTTTCTCGTTTTTAGATTTAATTTCATTTTTTGGGAGGAATTTATGTTTAAATAAGTGCTCTCGGGGGTCCGTAGGTCATGTGTACGCTACCTACGGACCCCAATAATTTTCTAAATAGAAAACTATCAGACTACTGAAGTTTTTGTGTAGAGCCTGTTAGCCCCCTATAATTTTTTTTGACAAGAAAACAGGGAGCTAAAATGTTTTTGAGCCTTCAAGGAATGCATTTCCTTTGAAAACACATCATCCTTGAAGTCTCCTTGTGCCTTTATCCTTTGATAAACCCCCTCTGCTGATTCCCATTATTAAGCTTCTTTGATTACAAAACTTTGTTCTCCAAAAGGCTTTAATTTGCCCCTTGTATCCCTACAGCATGCCCCATTTTAACCCTTGTTTTCCCCTTGTCAAATTCCCCTCTAATCCCCTAGATCCTCCCAAAATCCCCTTTACATCCCGCACACACCCTTTGTTTGGTTTAAATCCCCTTTTTTCCATCTATTGTTACACATTTTGGCCTTTAATTTCATTGATAATGTGCCAAAAACCATATTCTCCATGTATATGGGGCCTAGCCCCTTTCGGCCAAACCCCTGCACCTTCCCCCCCTACATGACCTGGCGCCAAGACCAGGCGCCAAGTTGGAAGGCGCCTATCGCAAATATACATCGGTAGCATTTGAAATCGTCGATCTGTGTAGATCGGACTGTCATCGCATTCCCTACAGCGTCCATCGTTCACCCTGTCCACTACTCAGATCGCATCACAACTGTCTGTTAACCTGCCAGATCAACGGTCCGTATTTTATCCACCTCGGTGGTCCCCATGCACTATTCCTAAACCACCAATTTCCATCGCACCGCGTTTGGAGTGTAGGCGGTATTTTCCATTTTGCAGCGATTCCACTCATCGCACGACACTTGGCAGTGGCACAATTCCAAAATCGGCCCCCCATCATGCATTATCGTTCAGCAAAAAACCCAGCGCGATATGCATATAAACCGTCCGATCTGGGGCGGGCCATCCGACGGTCATCGCTCCACGAAGCTGCGTGGAAGTTAAACAAGGCAATCCATACCCCTGGCCCACTGTCCATCACGCTCCGATATGTTTTTCCGTTGTCGATCTCCTCCCGAGATCGGATGGTCTAGATTCAATCGCCCTCCCGTCATTGACCCGTCCCACCACGTCATCCTTTCCACATGTCCCATCACATTTTTCACCTGCCCCTTTATATATATTCCATTCATGGATCAAAGTTTAATTTTTACGTTAAACTGTCTGTCTCGACGTCTTCCCGTGCATTTCCTCTTGTCCCATGGTTTTCCTCCACAGTAACTGCTACATTCATCGTCCACGTCCGTCCCACGCTGCCATTTTGACTGTCATCCATGCCACCCTCCCCGTACATGGATTTTCCTAACATGTTTACGTGTTTTGCAGGGTTTTGGGTGGTGAAAACCACCGTGGTTCACAGTCACTGTTATAGTGGCACAGAGCGCAGGAAAGGACCATTTTCAGGGGTTGAATTTATGAAGAAATCCTGGGAAGGAGCCATGACAGGATGTGCATTCAAAGAATGGAGTTAAAACTCTGTCAAACCTTCCGGAGCCATTAAAACGTAGACTTTGCAGATAGAGAGTATCAGTGGAATAGCAGAAGGTACAATGCACATAATTGAAGATTTTGGAGCCTTTTCTCAGGGATTTAGAAGGCAAAGGTACTAGTTCGAAGACCCCGAGGATCGATCAAAAGGTCCAATGCACAGAAAGCCATACTATTAGGGTTTCCATATCAGCAGAATGTTCTTCCATAGAAGGACATGTGCCCATATCGTCTGCTTTCTATACCATGTTCTTGGGAGATTTTTCAGCCCTGACATCAGTCCTATGCTACCAGTGCATTAGTTATACAATATGGCAGACCCTAGCATCATCGCTCTGCATTTTGTTCAGTACACTAGAGACATACCTAGAGTAAATGGAAACCTAACGAAGACCACTCCATCATCCAACGAGTACCAGAGATAAATGCCTAGAATTTGAGCTGAATGGAGCCTCGGCCCTCCCGGCTGCTTCAGAATTTAATGTTGCATTTAAGTTTACATCTACTCCTGTTATTCTTTTCTCCTATAAGAATCCTGGAGAACATATTGTAATGGTTGTTTTTGTTCGGCTGCTGTCATTGTAGTTACAGGGATTCAGTTTTGACTGTTAGAATAGTTTGGGAGAAAGTAGTAGAGTAGTTTGTATTGTAGTAGATTGGGAGGAGAAGTTTGCATTATAACAGCCATTGAACTCAGTGTATGTGACTGGTTTTGCATCAATTCATCAAAGCACATTTCTTTGGATCCTGGTCTATTGCTATTGGTGATGTTTTCGTAACTCTACTTATTACATTTTCAGACTGTTTCATTTTCTGCTGCCTTGCATCAGAAATATGGCATAGGATTTACCCTTGTTAGGTACCCTATGTCTCTTCTCTCCTTGCCTTATATTTTTTCTACTATATGTATTATCTGAGGATTGATTTCACACTAATTTAACCAGTGTAGTAGTTCCTTATGCTGCTAGCTGATGTATGAATTAATGAAATCTGTCTTTAGCTGTTCTTGTTGGGTTTAAGATGGAAGATTTGGGAACACTGGGGATTAGAGTTAGCCCCATCTACTAGGATCCTTGTGCGAACAGCCGTCCTTTCTAATATCTCTTCTCTGTCAAACTTATCTCTGTTTTCCTTTGGAGCATGCTAAATCTGACCTAGAGTTAAATGACCTCTGGTCCGATCTATAAGCTACCCCTTTGTACCTCCTTTGAGAGTTTCCTATGAGTATGTCCAAGCAGGTCTGGAGTTAAATGACCTCTGACCTGATCTATAGACAGAAATTGGGTTACTTTCCTTCTTTCACTTTCAATCCTTAATGTTCCATCCCACCATCTATCTAAAAAGATCCTTTAGTGTAGATGACTTGCCCTCTGAAAGCTTTCACTAGTTGTTGCATGTAATTACCTTTCATGACTCCATAGCCCAATGGATGGCACTTTCTTGACCTATCCTCTTTGCTGAAACATCCTGCTATTTTGTTCCTTTTCTCCCATTACTTTCTTAGCCTATGATCTCATGACCAACCCAGAAACCAACCAACAAAATCATTTAAACACCCGCCCCCCCCCCCCGTTGTGCTTCATAACTAGCCTAAAATCTCATTTGAGCTTCAAAGATATATCATCCTTTGTTTTATTGGAGAGATCCCTCTCCGGGTCTAGGAGGGCTAGATCCTAGGGCCCCAAAGTGGTTATGATGTTGTCTCATCTTTTGGTATTTCCAATCTGGCCAAAACATGGGAACCCCAACATAATGGCGACTCCACTAGGGACTTGAGTGCATTTTATCTTACATACTCTTAGGCACTCAAAAGACCTAAGATATCTGGATATATTGGCATTCAATTGCTGATGGTGGACAACATCCTACTTCAAGCACTCATATACATCCACCTGGCGACTCCACACCCCATAACTCTCAAAAGACCAAATGACTCCAATGGTAGAAGACTCTGAAACTGGTTGAAAAGGTACAGTGACCTCTTTCTGATTTACAAACATGCTTCCACGCATACAGAGAAGATATGGCCCAATGAGTAGGGAGCATATCCCTGGATTCCCACAAAAAATGCCTGAAGTGGACTGGTAAAAAAACCTGTCTATCTTTCAGGGTGAAAACACTGATGACCCCTTGCTACATCTCATCAAGTTTCACATACATGTGTGGAAATTTAAGGTTGAATGGCATGAAGACTGCCTAATGAAAATGTTCATGGCAACATTAGAAGGAAAAGCTAGGGTGTGGTATGAATGGTTAGAACCTTGGAGTTTGTTTTCTTTAAGGGACATGCACGAAGTATTTTACAAGAATTATAAAGGAAACTCTCCATCCTTATCATGGGATTGTTGTAATAAATCACAGAATATCATACAGTACTTATTAGACATTGATGAGGATTTGGTTAATATGCCTCCTGAATATCTATTAACATCCATTCAATATTTTCATATGCATCCTAGCTATCACAAGAACATGGATGAATCAGATGGGAAAGAAAACAGTGAAGATATCATAGACATTCCTCAAGATATTCCTAAAAACTCAGATGCCGATCCATCATCCCTTATAGTTGAGGCTTCAGATGAAATTCTGCCTCAAATCCAGTCTTCAAAGGAAACAGAGAGCTGCTGCACTTCTGCACAAAGGAACACAAGACCATCTTCCCCTTTGACAGAAGAAGAAATAGATCAGAACATCAATAGATAGCTAACCTCTGAAATTTTTTACAGATCAGACATCCTTTTCCATTCATCTGATGAGATTTTTTGTACAGAGTTGGAAAGCTCACATGTAAATCAGAGTGAAGAAAAATATGTTGATAATCCAGTATATCTGATTGGTAGCATTACTTACATTCATGATTCTCCTATGTTTGATCTATTTGATGATGATGTTCTCCATACAGAAGATGATCTTGCAGGATCATCATTAGTAGATTTATGGGAGGAAAATTAGTTCCCTTTAATTCTAGAAAGTAATGAGCCAATGAAGGCTATTTATGAC
The DNA here is from genome assembly GCA_034641835.2 of Pinus albicaulis. NCBI lineage: Eukaryota > Viridiplantae > Streptophyta > Pinopsida > Pinales > Pinaceae > Pinus > Pinus albicaulis. The sequence goes on from JAXQQM020085078.1 coordinate 198,032, forward strand.
ACTTATGGGGAGAGCTACGATAGTATAATAGCAGATGAATATTCCTTGAATCTTCATTCTGCTTTACCACAGAGCATCAGTGAGACTGGAAATCAGCAAATTTCCTTTTCGAAGGATGAGGAGGTAAGCAAAAAAGAAATTCCTGAGTAGATTGAAATTAAGGGGCCTTCTCTTGAAAAAGAGGAAGCAATGGAACAAACCCCTGCTCAAGAATACATGGATCTCTTCACAGAGCTCAGCCCACCAGAGCAGAATATATCAGAGCTCCAAGAGGAAAATAATGCCATATATGATGAGTCCTCAAGTTCAGAAAATGAAGAAGATGAGGGAGATTCTCTTTCTCAAGAGAGTCTTGTTCTTGATCCAGTGGAAGAAGAAAAAATCCTTTTTGAATCTTGCCTGCTAGATATTCATAACCAGGTATCATTTCACGATCCTTATGTTCACTTCCTGCAAATATTTGAAGTAGGATCAAGGGTATTTTTGAGCAGCATGTTGCAAACAAAAAGAAAGTTTTTTAAAGCTGCTATTGTAGAACAAAAAGAGTGGGAGCATCCCTACCTATCCAACATGCTCAAGGAGTTGAGCAAGAAAGACCAACCATGGGATCATTTGATGGACTGGTTACATTAGAAGACAATGTTTGTAAGCTAGACTTGTGAATATGTCAAGTTAGTGTAGGGTAGGTAGGAAAAGCTCAATAAAGCTCAGTCTGTGAGCATGTAGTTAGTTGTCTTTAATTTCTGCAAAGTCCAGCAAGTCAGACAGTCTAATCCTGGCTTGACTATTTTTCAATTTTTGTCTTAGAATGTAGAGAAGAAATCTGCTAGACAGCTTAACCCTAGCAGATATAAGTTTAGGTAGAGAAATTATGAGACCAACAGTTTAATCTGGTCTAATGGAGTAATAAGGGTAGAAATAGAATAGGTTTATTTTCTTTTTTGTAAATAAAAAATATGTAAAGGGTCTGCTAGTCCAAATGCACCCTAAAAGAAAAGTGCTAGGATTGAAGTCTGGGTAGGTAGATTGTTTGGGAATGGTTCTGCTGATCTATCATATTTGTGGCAGCTGAAAAATCAAGAAGAAAGGTGGCTCAAGTAGCGGGTATCTGGCCTACACCAAATATTTATTTTCTGAATTCTTGACTCCTTCAAGAAGAATCCATCCCCATGTGGAGCCACTGTTAGCCCCCTATAATTTTTTTTTACAAGAAAACAGGGGGATAAAATGTTTTTGAGTCTTCAAGGAATGCATTTCCTCTAAAAACACATCATCCTTGAAGTCTCCTTGTGCCTTTGTCCTTTGATAAACCCCCTCTGCTGATTCCCATTATTAAGCTTCTCTTATTACAAAAATTTGTGCTCCAAAAGGCTTTAATTTTCCCCTTGTATCCCTGTAGAATGCCCCATTTTAACGCTTGTTTTCCCCTTGTCAAATTCCCCTCTAATCCCCTATATCCTCCCAAAATCACCTTTACATCCCGCACACACCCTTTGTTTGGTTTAAATCCCCTTTTTTCCATCTATCGTTACCCATTTTGGCCTTTAATTTCATTGATAATGTGCCAAAAACCATATTCTCCAAGACATGACCGGGCGCCAAGACTAGGCGCCAAGGTGGAAGGCGCCTATCGCAAATATACATCGGGAGCATTTGAAACCGTCGATATATATAGATCGGACGGTCATCACATTCCTAGAACGTCGACCGTTCACCCCGTCCACCACTCAGATCGCATCACAGCTATCTGTTAACCTGCCAGATCAGCAGTCCATATTTTACCTGCCCCGGTAGTCCCCGTGCACTGTTCCTAAACCAACGGTTTCCATCACACCGTGTTTGGAGGGTGGGAGGTATTTTTCATTTCGCAGTGATTCCACTCATCACACGACGCTTGGCAGCGGCACTATTCCAAAAACACCCCCCCATCGCGCGTTATCGTTCAGCAGAAAACCCTGTGCGATATGCATATAAACCATTCAATCTGGGGCAGACCATACAATGGTCATCGCTCCACGAAGCTGCGCGGAAGTTAACCAAGGCAATCTGTACCCCTGGCCCACTGTCCATCGCCCTCCAATATGTTTTCCGCCGTCGATCTCCTCCCGAGATCAGATGGTCCAGATTCAATCGCCCTCCCACCGTTGACCGATCCTGCCACGTCATCCTTTCCACGTGTCCCATCACATTTTTTTCCCATCCCTTCATATATATTCCATTCATAGATCAAAGTTTAATTTTTTACTCCCATGCATTTCCTGTTGTCCCATGGTTTTACTCCACAGTAACCGCTGCATTCATCGTCCACATCTGTGCCACGCTGCCATTTTCACTGTCATCCACGCCACCTTCCCCATGCATGGATTTTCTTAACATGTTTACGTGTTTTGCAGGGTTACAGGTGGTGAAAACCACTGTGGTTCACAGTCACTGTTACAGTGGCACAAAGCGCAGGAAAGAACCATTTTCAGGGGTTGAATTTATGAAGAAAGCCTGGGAAGGAGCCATGATCGGATGTGCATTCAAAGAACAGAGGTAAAACTTTGTCAAACCTTCCGAAGCCATTAAAACACACACTTTGCAGAGAGAGAGTATCAGTGGAACAACAGAAGGTACAAGGCACGTAATTGAAGATTTTGGAGCCTTTTCTCAGGGATTTAGAAGGCAAAGGTACCAGTTCGAAGACCCCGAGGATCGATCAGAAGGTCCAATGCACAGAAATCCATACTATCAGGGTTTCCATATCATTAGAACATTATTCCATAGAAGGACATGTTCCCATATCATCTACATTCTATGCCGTGTTCTAGGGAGATTTTTCAGCCCTGACAGCAGTCCTATGCTACCAGTGCATTAGTTATACAGTATGGCAGACCCTAGCTTCATCACTCTGCATTTTTTTCAGTACACCAGAGACATACCTAGAGTAAATGGAAACCTGAAGAAGACCACTCCATCATCCAACGAGTACTAGAGATAAATGCCCAAAATTTAAGCTGAATGGTGCCTCGGCCCTCCTAGCTGCCTTAGAATTTAATGTTGCATTTAAGTTTACATCTACTCCTGTTATTCTTTTCTCCTATAAGAATCCTGGAGAACATATTGTAATGGTTGTTGTTGTTCGGTTGCTGCCGTTGTAGTTAGAGGGATTCAGTTCTGACTATTAGAACAGTTTGGGAGAAAGTAGCAGAGTAGTTTGTATTGTAATAGACTAGGAGGAGAAGTTTGGATTGTAACAGCCATTGAGCTCAGTGTATGTGACTATTTTTTCATCAATTAATCAAAGAACATTTCTTTGGATCCTGGTCTATTGCTATTGGTGATGTTTTTATAACTTTGTTTATTACATTTTCATACTGTTTCATTTTATGCTGGCTTGCATCAGAAATATGGCATAGGATTTATCCTTGTTAGGTACCCTATGTCTCTGCTCTCCTTGCCATAGATGTTTTCTACTATATGTATTATCTGAGGATTGATTTCACACTAATTTAACTAGTGTAGTAGTTCCTTATGCTGCTAGCTGATGTATGAATTAATGAAATCTGTCTTTAGTTGTTCTTGTTGGGTTTAAGCTGAAAGATTTGGGAACACTGGGGATTAGAGTTATCCCTGTCTACTAGGATCCTTGTGCTACCAGCCGGCCTTTCTAAGATCTCTTCTCTGTCAAACTTATCTTTGTTTTCCTTTGGAGCATGCTAAAGTTGACCTGGAGTTAAATGACCTCTGGTCCGATATATAAGCTACCCCTTTGTCCCTCCTTTGAGAGTTGCCTATGAGTATGTCCAAGCAGGTCTGGAGTTAAATGACCTCTGACATGATCTATAGACAGAAATTGGGTTACTTTCCTTCTTTCACTTTCAATCCTTAATGTTCCATCCCACCATCTATCTAAAAATATCCTTTAGTGTAGATGGCTTGCCCTCTGAAAGCTTTGACTAGTTGTTGCATGTAATTACCTTTCATGACTCCATAGCCCAATGGATGGCACTTTCTTGACCTATCCTCTTTGCTGAAACATCCTGTTATTTTGTTCCTTTTCTCCCATTACTTTCTCAGCCTATGATCTCATGACCAACCTAGAAACCAACCAACCAAATCATTTAACACCCCCCCCCCCCCTTCTGCTTCATAACTAGCCTAACATCTCATTTGAGCTTCAAATATATATCATCCTTTGTTTTACTGGAGAGATCCCTCTCTGGGTCTAGGAGGGCTAGATCCTAGGGCCCCAAAGTGGTTATGATGTTGTCTCATCTTTTGGTCATGCCAATCTGGCCAAAACATGGGAACCCCAATAGAGCCTGTGTGGACATCCACATTGTCTCGTCACAAAAACTGTGGAGCTGCCGTGACCGTTTCAAAATTCACAAAATATCTTAAAAATGATTCAAGTTTTACACTCCAATGGTTTTTAACTTTAAAATGTGTTTATTTGTAGGCTATTTTACCATGTTAGAGTGGAGAGAACGTGAGCATGAGACTATAGAAAATGAAGCCATGAATGATCCCACAACAACGCGTGTGTTAAAAAATTGTGGTTTATATAAGTTCTGGGTGATCCAAGGTATGAAAGCACAAGTAGAGTTGATGACATGGCTGGTAAATACATGGGAAGTTCAAGATCATTTCTTTAAAATTGGTGACCATTGGCTTAAAATTGAGCTTTAGGATATCTATTTCCTCACTAGATTGTCTCGAAGAGGAGAAAACATATCCATGTTTGGGGCTACACAGGGGGGCCTACCTGTTGCTAGCTACAAACAAAAATATTGCAATGATGAGGCAGGTCCAAAGGATAATCACATAGACATTGAAACTATCTTGCGATTAGATCTCAAAGTAGTTGCATTTACGGTACCGAGATTGTGTGGGAGTGCAGCTCCACATGTAGCCACTAAATCTCAAATGCAAACCGTGGTACAATGTTTCAGAGGCACCATATTTAACTGGTGTGAAGGGGTATTGGCCAACATAAAAGGCCAATTAACTAAAGAAAAGAATGAAAAGTTGAAAAACTTTGGTTATGGCACCATTTTTATTTCTTTTTCTTTAGAGAGAATCCCACTTCTCGCCCCTCAGTTGATTCCAGTAGATCGTGGGGAACCTCGGGAACTACGGATGGTATGTTGGGTTGCATTAATGGCCCGCCATGGTGGCGATGGTATTTCAGTGGTTCAGTTCACTCCGACATACTTTATCTGGCTAAGGAACCAAGTATTTGCAATTGAAGACTTCCCATATGCAGGTATAGATTTCAGAGGTGATCCTAAGATGTCTTTGCCTCCAAGGGCACAGTGGGACGAATCAGGTAAGTAAAATATTTTGATTGTTTTAATCTAATTTTTATTTTATTTTTATCGTCCAATACTGATAACAATATTTAACTATATATGTCGGTCCATGAAAACCAGCTACACTTCCCTGCTTTGATAGGCGACAAGAACAACCAATAACACCACCATAGGATCACGAAGCAGAGATCCTAGCCAATATGGAACACAAAATGGAGAGGTTAACCATAGAAATACTCGAGACAAGGACAAATGACATTCCTCATTGACTTCAGAGACATGTTACTAGTGTTCTAGGACCGTTTAGGAGATTCCTGCGCAAGGTGGTGCATGCCATAGTCTGTTACCATGATCATCATCACGGATGATCATTGTGGATGATCATTATGGATTGACATAGTTTTTGTTTTTGTATGAGTATCTATTAGATCATAAGGTGTTTGAACCTATCATCATAGATGATGTAATATTTTTAAAACAAACCTATCTATGATATTACTACTTTCTCTGAGTATCTTGCTCAACATGTATCGAATGTTGTTTTGGTTTACTATTTTAATGTAGGAAATGTATATTTAGAACATGATTAGATAATTCATCTTCCAATGTGTTTAAATTTATTGAAATGTATTGATATTCATTGTAATCAAACTATCATTCCAAGAGACGAACCTTTAAAAATAATCTCAATAACACTGGATTTTTAATTGCATATACCCTGTTTAAATGTAATACAATGAGTTATGAATCCAACCTAATGATCAAAAATTGAATACCAAATGAAATGGCATGAGATAATAATTCAATGACATAGCTATATTCTGCAATATTGTTCATTGTTTGACCAAGGCTTATCCCATGCATAGAAACTAACTCATCGGTGTGTTAATAGATAACCCAAGCCGCAGAAGAAATATTATGTGTACTATGACAAGCACCATCAGCAAAACCAATGTACATTTGAATGGATGTCAACATCTGCAATATCAAGAGTAATCAAGATAAGTAGTGATATTAGTAACAACAAACTTAATCTAGGCACACTATCTAAAAAGTAAATAATGTACAAGTGAAATATTCACACGAAACTCAAGCATAATATATCTTAAGATAAAGACCATTTCTGGGCTTATCTAAAGATACCTCGTCCTAATCAGTCAATTCATAGGCCCCTTTTGCAAGCACATGCTTGAAAATGTAAGGACCATGGCACATCAGTTCGAATTTCCCAGCACCTAGCTTATCGTTAGCTTGATCATATACTAAGACTAGGTCACCTTCTAAGAAAACAAGAGGAGTAACACTTCGATCATACTGAGCTTTCACACGTTTCTTATGAGATTTGGTAGCTAATGAAGCGATGCGCCGAGTCTCATCTAATTGTGCTAAGTACAAAAATCGCTTCTCCTCTTCAGAGGTTGCTGGTAGCAACTCAATGGATAATTGGAGTGATGGTATTTCACATTCAATGGGTAACACAGCTCCTAAACCGTAGACCTGTTGAAAAACACTGAACCCTGTAGCAGTTTTTTCTAAGGTTTAGTATGTCCATAGTTCCAAAAAAATCATGTTATGCCAATTTTATTTGTGAGTTCCGATAATTCATTTAATCATGGTGTCTAAAACCTTGTTGACGGCTTCAACTTGACCATTAGCCTGCGGGTAATATGGACTAGAGTTATCATGGCACATGCCAAGTTGATCAGAACGTTCGGTCATCATTATATTTTGAAAATGACTCCCATGGTCTGTGATAATAGCTTGGGGTACACCGAAGCGAGCAATCACATGATTGAATACGAATGTAGCTACAATTTTTCCATCTGTCGCGAATGTAGGCATCGCCTCAGCCCATTTGGTAAAGTAATCTACAATGAGAATAATATATCCATGCCCCCTGGTCGAGTGAGGGTTACATGTAATGAAATCGATGCCCCATTTTGAAAAAATACCAACAGCAATGATTGGGTGAAGAGGATCTGGAGGCATACGCATTTTTTGATAAAAAATTTGGCAGTTATGGCATTTTTGAACCGCAATAATACAGTCTTTGAACAATGACGGCCAAAAATAACCAGCGCGTAATATATTTTTCGTTTTGGAAAACCAATACATATGAACACCACACGCTCTAGAGTGCTAGTAATTCAAAACCCTTTCAGCCTCTTCGTGAGTTATAGAACGCCAAAAAATAGAATCCCCACCATGATGATAAAGAGTGTCTCCAACAATATTGTATTGTTGGGATTGATACCTGATTCTCCATTGATTTGAATGTAAAAGCTCTTGCCGAAAGGTATGGGTTTGAAGATATATAATGATATCTCCATACCATGGATATAAGGTACTTATAAGAAACAAAGATTCATCTGTAATGGGATTCTTTACCGCAGTTTTTGTCTCAGTATTGGGAAAGTCACACATGAGTTCATCAAACACTAGTGATTCATTTGATTTATATTTCTCAAATTCCAAATAAAAATCTCGTAGGATGATGATCCATTTAGATTATTTTCCCCTCAGTAATTTTTTTGTCGAAATATACATCATCGGGTTACAATTAGATATCATAGTTGTTTTACATAACAATATGTAGTGACGAAATCATTGGACAGCTTGAACTGATGCCAAGGCCAATTTCTCTAGATGTGAATATTTGATTTCCTTTGGGTTAAGATTTCAACTTAGATAATAGATTAGATTCTCATTGTGAGATTCATCCTCTTGAACTAGAACCATTCCAATGTTTGAATTAGAGGCTGCTAAGTATAAAAAGTAGTCCTTGTGGTAATTGGGTGGATGGAATAATGGTGCATGGGTCAATGCATGTTTTAGAGCATCAAAATATCGATCAACAATCTCATCCCAAATAACAGGAACATTCTATTTCAACAACCGGGTAAAACCTTTTGTTAACTTAGCATAGTTTCGAATAAATATACGTATAAATTTTTCTTTCCCTTGAAAATTTGGGAGTTGGCGAAGTGTGGAAGGAGGAGGTAAATTGACGATGGCCTCAACTTTTGAGGGGTCGACACGAATGTCGGCTTTCGAAACAATGAATCCTAGTAATCGTCCTAATTGCACTCAAAAAACACATTTGTGTGGGTTCAAACGAATCTTGTAATGCCTACATCTAATGAAAATAGCTCGTGAATTTGTAGGATGATCATCCATGTGTAAAGAGAGAGTAGGTAAATCATCCAGATAAGGTTGTACAATATGCTTGATATCATGAAAAGCGTAAGACATGGCCCTTTGAAAAGTTTCACCAACATTTTTTAATCCGAAAGGTAATTTGCAATAAGAAAATGTACCCCAAGGACATATAAACGTTGTTTTTGGTTGATCGACAGGGAGTATGTTGATTTGATTAGACCCAGAAAATCCATCCATAAATGAGAAAATTTCATTTTCGGAAAAATCGTCAATAATTTGGTCAATATATGGGGTAGGATAATTGTCTTTTGGACATGCTTTATTAATATCCCTATAGTTGACACATACTCGTATAGTCCCTTGTTTCTTGTTAACGGGAAATATATTAGATACCCAATCTGTCAATGGAATTGGATAAATAAATCTTTCTTGCAATAACTTTTAAACTTTAGCTTAAATAGCAGTAGCTTTTCGCGGATGTATTGGACATCATCTTTGTCTAATAGGCTTGGCATCTAGGTATTTCTTAATCTCATGAATGAAAATTTTTGGATAGACTCTTAGCATCTCTTCGTAAGACCAGGAAAATATATCTCAGAATTCTTTAAATAGGGATTTATATGTATTAATCTCGTCAATCATATAAGAAGCACCTATATGAATGTTTTCAATAATTCTAGGTTTAACTGATATGTCAATAGGAACAGTTGTAGAAATATTTCCAAAATTAATCTCAGAATCTAAATTTATAATTGATATGGTATTTTGTGGTTCCTTGACATAATCAATCATAAAAATAGACGAAGAATGGTTTTCAAACCTATCAAGTTCAGGTAAAAATGAATACCTATGATGTAGATCATCCCAGGGTGATTCATCCAAAGACAAAAATTAGCAAATACTTTCACCAGTGTGAAACACTTGTTGAAAAGGATTGGAAAGTGATGTCAAGGCTTAGCTTGATTGTGATGAAGATTCTTCGGTGATCACATTCATTTGACCAAGAGTAGTTAAAATTGTGTCAGAAAACGACTGTACTTCCACATACGCCATTTCAAAAGGACTTAAAGGCATCTCGCCATTGAAAGAATCCATTTCTGATTCTAAACGCACTACCCAACTGTCATCAAATGGTATAGTGCTTGATGAAATCATATTGATATTGGAAATGGTACATGGTACGTTGGTTGGAGGCATAGAGAAATTTCCCATTAGAGAAAATTCCTTTACTAAACCTACACCAACATCTTCATATGGGATAGTTGATTTTCCAACATGTTGGATATTGTCTGTAGAAGCAGGGTCGGACCAATAATATGACAACTGGTCAATTTTCACAATATTTCCTTTATGAGGAAACATGAATAACCGAAAGACAGATGAAATGATAGAAGTAATGGCATAAGACCAACCATGACTCAAAATAAGGCTGCAATCTAGAGGGTCACCAACAACTTCCACATCTAGATTAACAGTTTTTCCTTCTACTTCTATAGGTAGATCGTGGAGTATTCCATAAGGATGAAGTCCTCTTCCATCAAAGGCTTTAAGTATTATCGGTGATTGGTTGAGTGTTGGAGAACCAAGATTTCTCCAACAGTTTAACGACATTATGCACGTGGATTCCCCCTCATTAATTATAGTATGAAATACTCGTTTGTTTTTTACTAATACTGGAATCTGAAAAGTCATATGATGATGGAGTCTCGGTGTAAAATTTTCTAGATCAAAGACCATGAGGTTATAATCCTGAGGATCAATAGCTCCAATAGCTGATAATATTAATTTCCTCTTTGCTGGACATGATTGTAGCACTTCTAAGGCTGACATTGCTGAAGGGAATATTGCGAAGTCTTCAACAATGTTGTAATTCTGAGAAGCTCTCGCATGTTGATTGAAAGCTGATTTTCGAAGTACACCTTTAGTAAGTAGTTTAATCACTAGATTAGGATTAGGTTTCTCGATGTGAAGTGGATCTAAAATCGAAGGAGATACAACTGTTGTTTGACTATAATTTTCTATCTTTTTACCAGTTATAGGATTTTTATTTCCATAGTGTTGTGATCGGGTCACAACCATAACCTCAAACATCATTAAAATATATGTCGATGAATTTAAAGAGGATCCTATCATTTTTATATCTTGAGTAGGAGAAGTATCCTTCAAGAAAGCGGGTATGGATCAACCCTTGAGAAAATTAGAGACCTCGGATCTATGTGGGCATTCTTTAATAAAATGATCCTCATCACAGATAAGAAAAGGATAACGAGATTTTTGCTTATCGTCAACTGGTTCATTATTTTCGGTTTTCTCTTTGGGAGATGTTATTTTTTTGTTTTTATTCTTTCCTTTCTTCTTATTACTAGTTTTAGATTTAGCTATAGATGAATCTACAACATGAATGTCGATAAAAGTTTCAAGGGGAGAATCTCCTTTCGGTGAATTTGGTAAAATCATGATAGGAGAAGTAGTTTTGGAGGACTTCTTCTTACTCTTATTAGCACTAACTAGACCAATTACATTGTCTATAGCATGAGAACCTGAAGGAGTTGCAGTAATTTGACTGAGACATGGTAATTTAGGAATTTTTTCATATAAAGTACCAGACTGTGTATATACAAGGTCTAAGTACTGAGCTTAAGCAATAACCTTTTCTTCCGTAACAACTCCTCCCTTAGCCACATCTTCAATGATATTTGGAAGAAATATTTACATAAACCATTCTGCCAAAATCTGATCCGGAATGAAAACTTTCACTAAACGTCTCCTATGTCTCCATTGAAGTACGTGATCTGATATGTACAGAGACGTATATTTTTTTAATGAAGTCAAGATTTTCGTGCCATTTTTGTATCAGACTGGAAACTGAAAGTGTGTTAAGAAAGCTGTTGCAAACACATTGAAATTGTTGAATGAGCCACATGGTAGTTCAATATACCATTTTGCAACTAATACTATCAGTGTTCTCTGAAACAGTCTTAATTGAATGTAATCATCGATTAAAGAGTTGGATGCGCAACAGAGGTGGTAAGTCATGACATGGTCTGAGGGGTCTTCTCCTGATTTACCTTCGAACTTAGGAATATCACTGGGCAACTTATTCGGCATTAGCGACCAATACATAAGATAATAAATTGAATCGTTCATTAGGAGTGACAAATTGGGTAAATCCAAAGTTGCTATGAATGGTAACTGACTGTTAGGGTCTTGTTGATCAAATTTATAACCTTGCAGAACTATACCAGTACTAGGAGGAGGATATCCAGGATAACTTGGAATAGCTTGTGCATTTGGGATTGGAATGCCTCCTAGATAACTAGGGTTGGCCGGACCATATTGAGGTTGATCTGGTATTTAATAAGTGTAACTAGGGTACGGTTGATGTTGGTATACTGGATTTTGTGCTACAGGTCCATATTGATATTCCCCTTGATATGGTTGAAAAAAAACCAAGCTTGGCTTGTTAAAATTGTACTTGTACCAGGTTGTCCCGTAGGCATCTGAACAGTAGTCTGAACTGTGGTTCCAGTTTGAGGAGTAGTGACTTGAGGGATTTTTTGTAATACTTGAGGGGTTATAGAAATAGGGGTTGGAGAAATTCGAAGGATAGGTGTGGTAGGTTGAATAAAAGTTTGTGCAGCAGTTTGAGGTAGAGTTCTGGGTGTACTCGGACTAGGCGACTGAACATTAATAGGTGCAAATGCCTATGGTATAACTTGAAGCATAGGTTGGACAGGTTGCTCGATCTGACTGTAACCGATTGGCTCACCAGGTCAATTATAAGGCACTTGCACGTTAGGTTACAAATTATGTTGATTTAAAGATGGATTCAACACTATGTTAACTCAAAGCTATGGAGCTCCCATTGAAGGTTGTGCTGCATAATATGGACCATAACTAGGTTGATTATTTGGAATGTAAGCTTGATAGTTGGCTAGATAATTTATAGTAAAATATTGACCTCCCTGAAACAATTGATGTTCCTAATAAAACTGTGGCCCTAAAGGAGGCTGTTGTCCTTGGAAAGACTATTTCCCTGGAATAGGGCATTACCATGGAATAAGGTACTATCCTTGAGGAGGTTGTAGAACCTGAATAGAGTGCTACCCCTGAGGTTGATATTTTCCTTGAGGTATGTACTGGCCTTGAGGTATGTACTGTCCTTGAGGTGTGTATCGTCCTTGAGGTTGCCCCCCAGGAAGTAAATTACTACTTTAAGGATTTCCCCAGGCAGTAAATTACTACTTTGAGGGTCAAGGTTAGGAATGTTTCCAGACATCATGTAAACTTGTTCTGCATTCAAATTTTTAGTATGTGATTCATTTGGACCAGGTGATTGTATAAGTTTTTCGGGAGAAGGATATGCTCCTGAGAAAGTAACAAAAAGCGACTTGTACCTTAGAGGAATGGACGGAACACCATACAAATATGTTTCTGGTAACATAGAAACCATGGATGACTCACCAAACATATTCAATGAAGTTCTGTAATTACCACTTGGCATAGCGTAAAAAGGAATTCTGGGTGGCGAATAGTTTAGACCAGAATTGTGTAGAAATTCTGTTGACTAATAATACCAAGGATTCTGTTTGAAATGGATATAATAGTAAATCGATTCACTTGGCCTAAGATCTAAATATTCTTTATGTGAAGGAAGAATAACTTCTTCTTCTGTGTTAGTAATTTCTTCAATGCTAATGAGTCCAGGAGGAAGGTTCTCAGTGATCTGAAACTTCACTCTCAGTGAATGAGGACGACCAGGGGTTGGAGTGATGAACTATGAAGTAGGTTCATACGTAGCAGGTGTTATCACTCATTAATTTCTCTAGGTTCAAGAAACAAATATTCTGAGGTAACCATAGACCTACTTCAAACTCTAGGATATAGCCTTCCTAGGGTTTAGAGAGGGCTCTCTCTTTAAAATTTGTCTTTGTTTGATTTGTAGGCTAGTTATGAATGTGCAATCTGGTTTTGGTTTTTATTGGTTTGGTGGGAGAAATCAATTGAAGGTATTGATAGAGGGAGATCTATTTGTCCATTGGGCTAAGGAGTCATAATGAAGCTAACAGAACTGGGATTAAGGCCAAAAGGTAAAATGTTTTCAAGGCAAGATAGATAACCCTTGAAGATCTTGGAAAATTGTTTTTGTGAGGTGGTATGATCGGGATAAAGGGCACTTAAGAATCCTTTTATCTAGAAAATGAAGTTGTAGGAAGAGGTCAAATGAGAGAGGGAGAAATTAAGGGTTCCCTACACTGGAAATCAGAGGAAAACATAGAAATGATAACTAGTTAAAAACAGGGTGATTTTAAAAAATATTGTAGTAATACTCTTAGTTATACATTCAAATTTAGAACAAAGATAGATGGATGCATGTAAAAAAGAAAGATAACAATGACAATTAAGGAAATACTTCACTCCAAATAGCTCATCACAAGAATCATGAATTATGATGCCAATTAGTTTGATCCAGTCTGCTAATCAAAATTCAAACACAAAAGCCTTTAAGTCAAAAAAAAATTCTATAGAAATATCCGACAATTTATTCCACAATAATACTTCAAACGATGAAGTATTTATACAAATTATAAACTAAAATATCTTGAAACAATATCATGATTGGTTTACAAATATCTCAAACTGTTTTACATAACTAGAACTTAATAAAAGGACACCCAAAACTAATGAATCTATTTGGCACTATACTTATGGATTGATGGTAACAAAGAAGAGAATTCGAATTTGATGTCAACTCTTAGTCGATGATGAGGCATCCAAGTCACTAACTGTCTCCTTTCTTTGTGCATTTTTCTCTAGAAATTCTGCAAACTTGGGGGTCCAATGAACCCTTTTTATTTCTCAATCTGAAATTGATATGTAAAAAGTGAAAGAGGTTTTTGTAGATAAATATGTTTTTGAGATAAACCTCTCTCAGTTACATAAAATTCTACTCCAAATGGTCACAATAGGCTCTGCAAAAAGTTGTGTGAAACAGAGCTTTGCACAGTCTGAAACATAGGCTGTAAATATGTGCATGTATCTCTCATTTTGTAATACGTGTGCAAAAAGTGAGATAGGATTTTGTAGATAGGTATATTAGGGTCCTATAAATATATGATTCATAATTTTGATTTCACTCGGTTAAAATTCTTGAAATATTGTACATACCATTGCTTTTTGCAAATGTATTCCCAAATTAAAAAATGACAAAAGAGGGTGTGTCCTAAAAGAACAATCAAAGGACAAAAAGAAACAAAGATTAAAAGAATATTAAATATGAACCCCATCAAAAATAGATCATGAAAGTGTTGCAAGTTTAAATTCCACTACATTATTTTACTTTTTGCCAATAATATTGTGTGCAACTTGTCCTAAATCCAACAAATCCATGAGGGTCAAACAACCTAAACTTGACCTCTCATGCTTTAAATTTCATGTTGTTAGATAAAGAATAAAGATCTGTCAAACAGTTTAAACTTGAAAAATCAGTAGATAAGAAAGATAATAAATGAGGAGCTCAGCAGTTTAGTCTAAGGCCTTGGATGAAATAAGGTTAGAATTAGATAGTTTTTATGTTTTGAAAGAAAATTGATTTAGGGTTGCAAGCTTAAATTCACCCATGAAAATGAAGTAAAAAATGATAGAAATAAAGATGGGTAGGTAGAAATTAGTTGTGCAAGAATGTAATAAGGTATCATCAGGAAAAAATTACTAATTTCCCCTTCCCTACAAATATTCAGTATTCTAAACTATCAATCAAAATTTATCAGAGCATTTATCTGACTTCTGTTGGGACCGAACCCAAGGCTCCATGATTGATTGGTTAAAAATATTGAATTCCCAGAATAGACCCACATTCACCAGCATTTGTCCTCCATTCAAAATCATAATCCCCTTTTTCCTAAGTAAAAACCCATTTTTACTTAGTAAAAGTAAAGCCCTAACTAACTAATTGCATTTTTCCTTCAACACATTCATAAACCCTCAAAAAAATATACATTTATTCTAAGTTAAAGTGTGAAGTAATACAACAAAGACAAACTATGTTATTTACACTTTATTTTAGAGTTAAACATGTGTTTTCATCTTCCCTTACACTTCACCCTTATTTCATACTAACTACTAACTATATATATTAATTCCCTAAGTTACACCCACCCATATATTATTAAATCCATTTTATTTTAATAAACCCACAAAAACCCTTAGTTTTTACTTTAAACCAATGTTTTAAATACTCCATGTGCACAAAATTAAAACCCCGCCCTATCCCATTGGTTCAAACATATAATTTAAATAAATATCCCCACCCCTTATAGTTTTTGAACAAATGTCAAAAAGTGTTTGCAAAATTATATATTAAACCACGCGCCAACATATTTATTTGTTGAAACATTTCATAAATGTTTTTCTTTAATATGCATTATATTATTCCCCCCCCCCCCGTCATTATATAACCAAAGTTTAACTTTAGTTGAAATTAATTTATAAAGTTAAACTGACCCTGTCGCATATAAAAAGCCTGGTCCCACTCCCCTATCCTGATACAACTTCCCAATCAATCTGGGTTGTTCGCAATCAAACCCCAGATCTGACAGATAGAAGCCCATATCGCACAGAAAACTTGCACGATCACCCCCATCCCAAACCTGCATGAAATGGGAGGTTTATGGATTTTTTCTCTCCTCCACGTACTTGATTCTTATTGGATTGCATGGGTTTGCTCCAAAACTTCTTACCACCCAAATGTTGCATGATAACCACTCCTGTTTTCATAACATTGAGGCCCGATACCATCTTCCTGTTGACACTAGTGCCATTTATTACCATCGCCCATAACCAAAAATTCCTAATAAACATACATTAATGCATTCATTTCTTATTCTACTGTGTATAAACCCTGCACGAGCCTCCCGATTAAAAAAAAAATAAGACTTGTATGATGTTTTAACTCCTATAAAATCCATAAAAAGCTATTGCAACTACTATCAAGACCACTGGAAACCTCAGTTTTTTTCAGAGACCTTCAATAGCCATCATAAAAGCCTGTTCGACACCTCATAAACCCTGATCAAACCAAAGTTTCGAATACTTTAACCTGTTTTAATCAAATTTGAAGAAATTTAGCCTTCTTCAGACCTTTCGAAACCCTTTTAAAGATTCAAACCCTTTTACTAATGCTCAGAATTCGGAACTGTAACACTCAATTACTCAGCGCCAAAAAAGTTAAAACCTCCCCAGCCAGATCTCATTCCATAGTTCTTTCAAAAATCCTTCAATCACCTCCTTGCAGACCTCTGCTTAATTCACAATTATTTTGTTTTTTAGGTCATTAGAAAAAGGATAATTTGGATAAAACAATCTAAATACTAGTTAAAGATCTGTTTTACTCCAAAAAGTTCACAAAGAAAATAATTTTAAATGATATTACTTAACAAAATATTCCAGGTAGTAGAAAAGAAAGAAGTCATTTATTCAGAGATTAGAAAGATAAAATCTCACAGTGAATGGTAAAAATGAAATAAAAATTCACAGTGACAATGAAAACAGAACAGTCAAAGAGCATCCGAGTTAAAGTGTATCAGATTAAAGTCAGAGTGAAAGTTAAAACCGAGTAACAGAGAAGTCGATGTAAAACAGTAAAAGTAAATACGAAGGTAGTAAACGGTAAATAGAGATGAAAACACTTTCACCAACAAAAATGAAGTTTATCCAAAGTAAAATTCAAAACAATTAAAAGAACAAAAAGGTTAAAAGATGAAAATAGAACATGAAGGGACATTTTTGCAAAAATTTCCTGTTTAAGTCATAGTTTTGCAGAAACTATTGTGTCCAATCCAAGATGAATTTTAGAAATATGAAGGAGGTTTATGTTCCTAAGATGTTCATCTACAAAAACCTCTCTCACATTTCTAACAACCATTATAGATTTGGAAATATTAAACAATATTGGAAAGCACTTTTTACAGAAAATTGTTGTTAAGTCATCAGTTTGCAGAGAAGATTGTGGCCAATCCAAAATACATCTTACAAACCTGAAGGATTTTTTTGTTCCTAAGAGACCCATATAAAAAAATAATATCTCACTTTTTGCATAGGTATTATAGAATGAGAAATACATGCACATATTTACAACCTATTTTTCGGACTATGCAAAGCTCTCTTTTTCACATATTTTTGCAGAGCCTATTGTGACCAGCTGGAGCAAAATTTTAGGGAACTAAGAGAGGTTTATATCAAAAACATATTTATCTCTAATAACCTCTTTCAAGTTTTACATATATATTTTGAATTGCGAAATAAAACGGTATCATTGGACCCCAAGTTTGCAGAAGTTCTGGAGCAGCATGCACAAAGGAAGGAGACAGTTAGTGACTTGGATACCTCATCATCAACTAAGGGTTGAGATAAAATTCGAATTCTCTTCTTTGTCACCATCAATCCATAAGTATAGTGCAAAATAGATTCATTAGTTTTGAGTTTCTTTTTATTAAGTACTATTTTTGTAAAACAGTTTGAGATATTTGTAATCCAATCTTGATATTTTTTCAAGATATTTTAGTTTAGAATTTGTATAAATAATTCACTATTTGAAGAATTATTTTGGAACAAATTGTTGTATATTTCTATAGACATTTTGTTGGACTTGAAGGCTTTTGTGTTTGAATTTTTAGTAGCAGATTGGATCAAACTAATTGGTATCATACTTCAGGATTCCTGTGATGAGCTATTTGGAGTGAAATATTTCCTTACTTATCATTGTTATCTTTATTTTTTACATGCATCCATCTATGTTTGTTCTAAATTTGAATGTATAACTAGGAGTTTTACTACAGGATTTGTTAAAAGCACCATGTTTTTAACTAGTTATCATTTCTATGTTTTCCTCTGATTTTCAGTGTAGGGAACCCTTAATTTCCCCCTCTCTCATGTGACCTATTCCTACGACTTCCTTTTCTGGATCAAAGGATTCTTATGTGCCCTTTATCCCAATCATACCGCCTCACAAAAAAAACTTTCCAAGAACTTCAAGGGTTATCTATATTGCCCTGAAAACATTTGACCTTTTGGCCTTGATCCCAGTTCCGTTAGCTTGACTTTTGACTCCTAAGCCCAATGGACAAATATATTTCCCACTATCCATCTCTTCAAGTGATTTTTCCCACCAAACCAATCAAAAACAAAACCAATTGCACAATCATAACTAGCTTAATATTGTATAGAAAAAACAAAGTTAAATCTTATAGAGAGATCCCTCTCTCAACCCTAAGAAGGCTAGATCTTTGAGTTTAAAAGTATGTTTGTGGTTACCTAGGTGAGTTCTCTCTTGAAGTTGGAGAAATTACTGAGTGATAACATAATGGCGACCATACTAGGGAAACTAACATTTTCTTCAGAAATATTTTGCAGGTTCAGATCTGAACTATGATGGTGGAAAGTGATCAGACACACAAAGCTTAAAATCATACACCTGGCAACTCCAAATCAATTTCAAAATAAAGACTCCACTAGAGGAATGAACCTGAAAGAACAATATGGAAAGATTAGGCTTTCTTCTTGGATCTTAATCCAAGACATCATGTTCTTTCTCATTAAGAAATTTTTTCAATGTATATTGTATTTTAGAGAAGATCTTAGATTAGTTAGTAATTATTTTCCTTTAAAGATTGTAACTACTAATTATCCTAATCTCTTCAAGAAGCTTTCTTCTTAATCTTATGATGATATTTTTCCAATTAAGAACCCTCAAATAATCAAGACTGATCTTACAATCGCTGTACATATTCCTATATCATATAAAGTTTCAGATAGATATAAGCCCCTTATTTTACCTCCTATACTCCATGATTTCCCTGATAACTATTACAAATTTCTTCCCAGGTTTGATGAAGAAAATAATAACATCACTTCCCAAAAACATATTCAAGGCTTTCAAAATTATATGGATTTATTTGAGATTAATGAAGATGATGTTAGAATCAGACTTTCTGCTCTTTCTTTGAAAAATAGAGTAAAAATTTGGTTCAAGAATCTACCTATTGCAAGCATCTCAAATTTCCAGTAGCTTGTCAAACTTTTTCTTGAAAGATGGATAATTAAAGTCAATATTTTTGTGATCATAAAAGAATATAATCAATTAAAAAGAAATCCAAATGAAACAATACAACAAATTTCTGTCAAATTTAATCAAGTTTATTATTCAATGCCAAAAAATATAAGACCTCTTCATGATTTAGCTCTCTTGCATTATCCAAGTGCCTTTGATCCAAAAATAGAATTTCAGCTACGAGAAAGAGATCCAAAAAAACTTGTACAGATGCAGAACACTATAGTTGATGTAGAAGTTAATCTGCAAATCAGAAAGAATAAATTGAAAGCAGAAGAAGAAGAGAAGAACAACATTGCAGAGGTAAAACTCAACCTTTTGGTAAGAAAACTAGAAGAAAGGATACAAAATATCACCATGAAAGATGATTTTTTTATTCAAGTTCATCATGAAGAAATAGAAAAGGTTGATAGCCATGAAAAAATTCCTGCTAATTCCAATTATCATAGATCAGGAAATGGATTTACAAATAAATATGTGGAAGAGGAATCTGCTGATCTAATGTGTATGTTTGATGAAATTCCTTATTTTGATGATTTTCCTAATTATGATCATTATGATGATAGTTATGTTCTCCAAACTCAAGCTAACTTTACAGAGAAATCAGAAGATAGTTTGGAGGATGAAGAAATGCAGTTTTAGCAGATTGAAGACAATAATCAGCTAATGCAAATCAGCTATGAGAGTGAGGAAGAAAAAGAACAAATTTTGGAAATAAGTGAAGGTTCTTTACCTCTTTGTTTTGCTTCATTTCACTTCATTAGAGACATCTTTCATGCCATCAATAATAAGCAGTCGTTAGGAATTATGATTGACAATAAAGAAGATAATGAAACTCTTGATCATGATATTTCAGTTTCACAATTACAGTTATCAAATTTTATTGAAACATCTGATCAAATGACACAAGAGAATTCCATAACACTATGTTTTGAACCATTTCAGCTTTTAAAGGAAATGTGGTATAACATATTTAAAGAAAAGGATGAGCAAATTGTTGAAATGTATGAAGTCCCATGGAATTCCATATCCAATAGATTGCAGCCATCCTCACAAGTTTTTCATGATCCAATAGCAGATATATTTGATATTGAATGCATTCAATGCCTGCCTCCATTAACTAAATACGAGTTTCAGAATCAATATGATAAATGTTTCACCAGTCAAACATTACAATTAGTAGGAATATCATCACAACGTTTATCTGAAAGTTTGTAGGGAGATAAAGATGAAAATAACATTTCAGTTTCATGGCATGGAGGCCATCAAGAACAGATGTATAGTGGTTTAGATCAGTTAAACATTAGTGTATATGTCTTAGAAGATCCTTTTGAAAATTTTCTAGAGTCAACAAAGGAAATCAAGTATTTCCTTATCCTGTCATTTGTTGACAAGTTTCTAATAGGTTGTAGAATTATAGTTTTGACAATCAACAAGAACATGCAAAAAAATACCTCAATGAATATAATGCTTGAATGGTTGCATTGGCTATTTCATTTTACCTAACCAATAGTTGGAAAACTGATTAGAGTAAATAGGTAGGATTTCAGCTTTTTTCAGTTTTTCAGTCTTCAACTAGTTTGAAATAATTCATTAAGATTTGAAGCCAAGGAAAAGGCCCTAATATATTGATGATTTAGTAGTTTGGTTTGAAGGTTGCAACACCTTTTAGTCTCAGATCAGATTTTAGTTTGCAAAAAAAGGTGTAAATTCATTTCAAGAGTTTTCAGTCATAGCATATGCATGTCTGGGATTGGCCTAATGGATCAGGTTACTAGTCGAAGATGTTCTTGAAATCTCACAAGGAGATTCCATCTCCTTGTGAAGCCGTTGTTAAGGTCCTATAAATATAGGATTCATAATTTTGATTTGACTCTGTTAAAATTCTTGAAATATTGTACATACCTTTTCTTTCTACAAATGTATTCCCAAATTAAAAAATGACAAAAGAGGGTATGTCCTAAAAGAGCAATCAAAGGAAAAACATAAACAAATATCAAAAGAATATTAAATATGAACCCCATCAAAAATAGATCATGAAAGTGTTGCAAGTTTAAATGCCACTACATTAGTTTACTTTTTGCCAACAAGATTGTGTGCAGCTTGTCCTAAATGCCACAAGTCCATGAGGGTCAAAAAACTTAAACTTGACCTCTCAGGCTTTAAATTTCATGTTGTTACATAAAGAATAAAAATCTGTCAAACATTTTAAACTTGAAAAATCAGTAGATAAGATAGAGAATAAATGAGGAGCTCAATAGTTTAATCTGAGCCCTCGAATGAAATATGTTTTGAAAGAAAATATATTTAGCGTTGCAAGCTATGCACCCATGAAAATGAAGTAAAAAATGTTAGAAATAAAGATGGGTAGGTAGAAAGGAGTTGTGAAAGCATGTAATAAGGTATCATCGGGCAAAAATTACTAACTTCCCCTTCCCTACAAATATTCAGTATTCTAAACTATCAGTCAAAATTTCTCAGAGAATTTCTCTAACTTATGTTGGGACCGGACCCAAGACTTAATGACTAATTGGTTAAAAATATTGAATTCCCACAATAGACCCACATTCACCAGCATTTATCCTCCATTGCAAATCATAATCCCCTTTTTCCAAAGTAAAAACCCATTTTTACTTAGTAAATGTAAATCCCTAACTAACTAATTGCATTTTTCTTTCAAAACATTCATAAACCCTCAAAAAAATATACATTTATTCTAAGTTAAAGTGTGAAGTAATACAACAAAGACAAACTATGTTATTTACACTTTATTTTAGAGTTAAACATGTCTTTTCAACTTCCCTTACACTTCACCCTTATTTCATACTAACTACTAACTACCTTCCCATATATTATTAAATCCCTTTTATTTTAATAAACCCACAAAAACCATTATTTTTTACTTTAAACCAATGTTTTAAATACTCCATGTGTGCAAAATTAAAGCCCCACCCTATCCCATGGTTCAAACATATCATTTAAATAAATATCCCCGCCCCTTATAGCTTTTGAACAAATGTCAAAAAGCATTTGAAAAACTATATATTAAACCATGTGCCGACGTATGTATTTGTTGAAACATTTCATAGATGTTTTGATTTAATATACATTATATTATTCCCCCCCATCATTATATAAGCAAGGTTTAACTTTAGTTGAAATTAATTTATAAATTTAAACCGACCCCGCCACATATAACAAGCCCGGTCCCACTCCCCTATCCCGATGAAACTTCCCAATCAATCTAGGCCATTTGCAATCGAACCCCAGATCCGACAGATAGAAGCCCATATCGCACAAAAAACTTGCGTGATCACCCCCATCCCAAACCTGCGTGAAATGGGCATTTTATGGATTTTCTCTCTCCTCCACGTGCTCGATTCTCATTGGATTGTGTGGGTTTGCTCCAAAACTTCTTACAGCCCAAATGTTGCGTGATAAACACTCCTGTTTTGATAACATTAAGGCCCAAAACCATCTTCCCACTAACACGACTACCATTTATTACCATCTCCCATAACCAAAAATTCCTAATAAACATACGGTAATGCGTTCATTTCTTATTCTACTGCGTATAAACCCTGCACGAGCCTCCTGATTGAAAAGAAACAAGACTTGTACGCTATTTTCACTCCTATAAAGGCCAGAAAAAGCTATTGCAACTGCTATCAAGACCACTGGAAAACTCAATTTGTTTCAGAGACCTTCAATAACCATCAGAAAAGCCTATCCGACGCCTCAGAAACCCTATTCAAACCAAAGTTTCGAATACTTTAACATGTTTTAATCAAATTTGAAGAAATTTAGCCTTGTTCAGACCTTTAGAAACCCTTTGAAAGATTCAAACTCTTTTACTAATGCTTAGAATATGGAACTGTAAGACTCAATTACTCAATGCCAATAGAGTTAAAACCTCCCCAGCCAAATATCATTCCATAGGTATTTCAAAAAGCCTTCAATCACCTCCTTGCAGACCTATGTTTAATTAACAATTATTTTGTTTTGAAAGTCATTAGCAAAAGGAGAATTTGGATAAAACAATCTAAATACTATTTTATGAACTGTTTTACTCCAAAAAGTGCACAAAGAAAAGAATTTTAAATGATATTACTTAACAAAATATTCCAGGCAACAAAACATAAAGAAGTCATTTATGCAGAGATTAGAAAGATGAAATCTCACATTGAATGGTAAAAGTTAAATAAAAACTCACATTGATAGTGAAAACAAAACAATCAAAGGGCATCAGAGTTAAAGTGTATCAGATGAAAGTCAGAGTGAAAGTTAAAACAGAGTAACAGAGCAGTCAATTTAAAACGATAAAAGTAAATACAGAGGCAGTAAATGGTAAATAAATATGAAAACACTTTCACCAACAACAATGAATTTTATCCAAAGTAAAAGTCAAAACAGTTAAAAGAAAAAAAAGGTTAAAAGATGAAAACAAAACATGAAGGGACATTTTTGCAGAAATTTCCTGTTTAAGTCATAGTTTTGCAGAAAATATTGTGTCCCATCCAAGATTAATTTTGAAAAAATGAATGAGGTTTATGTTCCTAATTTGTCCATCGATAAAAACCTCTCTTACTGTTCTAACAACCATTATGGATTTGGAAATATTAAGCAATATTTGAAAGCACTTTTTACAGAAAATTCCTATTAAGTCATTAATTTGCAGAGAAGATTGTGGACAATACAAAATAAATATTACAAACCTAAAGGAGTTTTTTTTTCCTAAGAGACCCATCTACAAAACTATATCTCACTTTTTTCACAGGTATTACAGAATGAGAAATACATGCACATATTTACAGCCTATTTTTCAGACTATGGAAAGCTCTGTTTTTTACATCGTGTGGCAGAGCCTATTGTGACCAGCTGGAGCAGAATTTTAGGGAACTGAGAGAGGTTTATCTCAAAAACATATTTATCTCCAATAACCTCTTTCACTTGTTTCATATCTATTTCAGATTGAGAAATACAAAGGTATCATTGGACCCCAAGTTTGCAGAAGTTCTGGAGCAGCATGCACAAAGAAAGGAGACAATTAGTGACTTGGATACCTCGTCATCAACTAATATTTGAGATAAAATTCAAATTATATTATTTGTAACCATCAATCCATTAGTGTAGTGCCAAATAGATTCATTAGTTTTGAGTGTCCTTTTATTAAGTACTATTTTTGTAAAACAGTTTGAGATATTTGTAAACCAATTTGATATTCTTTCAAGATATTTTAGTTTAGAATTTGTATAAATGTACATGGGGGAACAGTATACGATCCGATATACACGCAAGAACAGATTAACTAGCTCAATCTCCTTGAAGTCTCCTTGATATAATCCAAGGTTTACCAACAAGTGACCCTAGGCTCCTCGACAATGGTCTATACAAGGTTTACCATTTTTAATACGTGCACATCTGCTATCTTTCCTAATGAGATAGGCATGATTACCTCACTGGTTCCGACATGATCTCATGCTTGATTATTTTAATAAGAGCTTGCCAGAGTACAAATGCTACAATTGGACTTTCCTACCACAAGATTGCTACTTGATTGTTTGAACTGTATTGGAATGTTAATTACAACCTGTTCCAAGACACTAGCCTAAGCTATGTTGGTGGAAAGAGTCCTAGAAAATTTAAAATATCTAGATTGATTTTATAAAGGCATTGTTTTTAATTTGGTTGTTGCTTAAGAAAGAAGGTACGAAAGTGAAACTTCAATTATGTTTGTGACCCGACTCAAAAATACGTTAAATTCATCTAAATGAGAAGTGCAACTCATTTCTTTTCAATGAATCTTATTTAAAGGAAATATTGAGAGATTTAACAACTTTCAAAGCACCAATTCTTTCATTCATAAACAAAATCTTTGAAAAGAATATGATCTCTTTGAGAACTCAATTTCGTAAAAATGATCAATTAGTATTTTGAAATGAAATTCCTTTATCAATTATATCATAAACTACAAATCAATCAACAAACTATTTCCAAACTAAAAGACTATTTAAAACTCTTAAAACATAAAATTAAAAATCAAAGAAAAATATAATTTTGAAGTCTATATAAAAGTTTGAGGATGTTTTCTCCTAGTTTGTAATCGAACTAAGAAGAATTTCTACTTATCTCTGCAGAGATAAAAACATCCAAAATTGGTTTGGTGTGAAAATTAGGCTTTAGTAAGCTAAAAATCTCTTCAAAATTTGCAAATGAAAATGGAATCAATTTTTATAAAAGTAAGGTTTTATATGGTCTTAATGGCTCAAAAAGACAATATCATCATACTAGTAAGCTGAGGTAAATGAAGGTATCTTGTATGGAGCAGCTAGAGAGTAGGGAAAATAGTCACTCATAAAATGAAAATCAGATGATAAATCACACAAATGCAAAGGTTGCTGAAAATAAATTCACACATAAGATTTGATAGCTAAGACACACTAGGGAAAACATAAAGAATCAGGTAATCTGGCTCCTAAATAGAGAATCCTTAATTTTTTCAAAAAATTTCCAAAATTCTGGAGGTTCTAATGGAAAATAGAGTGGTACCGCACTGTTTTGAACTAAAAACTACGGAGGCTGCCGCACTATTTTCAAATGAAAACTGTAGAGGCTATCACACTCTTTTCAAATGAAAACTGCGAAGGCAAGGAAAAGTATAGAAAAATAAATATTCAGATTTTCTTTTCAGGGATTCTTAAAATTTATCTACCCAACCCAGTATCAGACAAATCAAAATCAGAAAACTAAAAAATTCAAAATGAAAATAAAAAAGGAAAACTAAGTTCTAATCCCCAGTGGAGCCGCCATTTTGTTATGCGGATTAATCTCTCTTGCGGACAAGAGCGATCTCCCTAGTATTCTACGAATAGATAGAAACAAAAATCCATTTGTAAATATTTTCCTCTAGATTATTTGCAATTAAAAATTATTATAAACAAAGAAAGAGGACATTCCCCTACCATGAAATCCAACGTTCAATGCAATATTTTATCCAGTTGCTCCAAAGAGGCTTCTTCAGTAAGTAGAACCTGCAATCAAAGGCAAACAAAAGAATCAAAGCACCTGCAACATATAATAATTAAGAAAATTTAATCTAACTTAGTGATCAAGGAGTCTAGGTATTTAATTATTAAAATAAGCACAAGAACAATTCAATGAGAAAAAGAGATCCATATCTATTATCTTGAATGAAAAGAGTATCTTTACAACTTGATGCCTTGATGTCATACAAGTTTCTCCCGGGGTCCTGAATAATCACTCATCCTTCAATTTCCTAAGCCTTCCTCTCCGAATACTAGCATAGAGTTATGAACATAAGGGTGTGATCATTCTCATGTCAACAACAACTAGTGTAGAGAGTATGCACTCTTCGGAGTTTATTCAGCAACTAACATGTATGTCTACCCTTAAGACTGAAACATGAGCTCAATTTATAGGGAACCAGAGGTAGTTTCGGTTCCATGAAGAGGGGGATGGATTCCTCTCATGAAGGGATTTGAGCTCAATGGACCAAGGGATAAGCTCCATGATTGGAGGGATAAAGCTCCATGAGTGGAGGGATAAAACTCGAACTGATCGCGCCTCTATAAGCTTCCAGTTGGGAGAATATTCGACCATATCGGCTTCTAGAATTTACTTTTTCCTTTATTTAAATTTTTATGGGGATCCATAGGGTTTAGTAGCAGAACGTGTGGGAGCTATCGCAGGCTATAGAACAAGTATCTGCGAACCTATAGGAAAAGGCTAGAAAAAGTGTGTAGGTAGACTTTTAAGGGTTTTATTGAGCTTTTCTCCAATTCCAAGACTTGGTTTACGAAAATTAGGGTTTTTGACTTCTAAGGGAGCACAATGTAGGTATATATAGACCCATATGGACAGTAAAATGTCATGGTGACAAAATAATGTGTAACAGAGGGTGTCCCTTTAGGTAGCTCCCCACATGCAGGGATAATCTCAGTTTATTCTACAACCTCAGATGCATCTCTGCATATTTTATGGGTTTAGTTTTAACCACTTGCAATGCCCATAGAATGCATGTATCATTCAGATGATCCATTCATATTTTTAGAGCCCTTTCCTCTTTAGGAGGGCTTCTTTGCTTGTTACTATGTCTCATGTACTCATATATTATTGTATTCAGTCCTTACTCATTTTTCTCTAGGCATAGTATGTATGTGGGATCCATTATATTTTTGTGTGGCCCATTTTATGATAGCATTTCATGTACCATTTTTCATGTACCTTATTTCTCACTCTCATATTTCTTAGCCCATTATCATAAGTTTGTACTTTTTCATCTTGGCGGGTATAGGTATGCCTCCCCGCCGCATTGAGGACAACTACCCCAACATTAAAGGAGAATTATACAACTTGTAGGTATCGCCCCCTTAGTCATTTTCCTCTCTCGGTTCACTACCTCTATGTATCTCTCTCTCTCTGACTCCCCTTTGGTGTCTAGTGTTTATGTTTTTCCAACATACTTCGGTCATACGATTATCTCCCAATGCTCCCAAGTTAGGGGGGAATCTATTATCACCAAAATTTTGTCATCTAACCATTTACAATTATATGGATCGAAGTACACCATGTAAGACCAATTTTACCATAGTAAAATTGCTTTCACTATAAGAAATAATATAATAAACCATATTTTATTACATTTTTCCTAGTTTAAACAAGAAACCCCGTGAGGAATAACTAAATAAATCCTTATTTATCTGATTTTTGTCTAGGAATAATTAATTAAACCAATGCTTAAATAATATTCCTGTTCATATTTAACCCAATTGTGAGAAATAATTAGATAAATCATTATTATTTTTTTTCTCTAGGAATAATTAATTAAATCATTATTTGTTTATTATTCTTTAACCACATTCTTGAAATGATGAATAAATCATTTCTTTGTTTATTATTTCTAAATAAAGGTATTTAACCAATTTAAATAGCTTTTCCCTCCAACAAAATATAATAAAATATTCCAAGCAGTTAGATCTAGATCATGGTTAATAGTATTTTATTATTCGCCATTATAGAGGATAACTCAATATTTTGTTATAAATTGAAGGGTTTTTCCATTCATTGTTGACTTTGATTACTTTCATTGTCACGCATTGATCATTCTCATTGCGGCTACTATTTTCTTTTGATTATTGAGCTCTCATAGATTTCAATACACTATGAGAGAGAGAAACTTCTGGAACTGAAGAGTTGAGGACAACCAAGAACCCATGCCATTGAGGGGGATTGATAGAACTTTTTTTTTTGCTTCACCATGTGTAATAATTAATAAAAAAATCTTTAAATCTTGTCTTGTCTATTGGATGCATGGAGTAATTAATATTTATGTTTACTATTTAATTGCTTTTACTGCATAGATATGGTTTTTTGCAACATTTGTTCTAACTATCGATTGTAGATCTAAAGAGTTAAGTATCCATTTCTGTTGTTAGGGCTGTTTGTCACACACAGCTAAAGTGAGATCTTTTCGTACACTTTCATTAATCATTTACGCTAACAGATAGATTATTCTTTTGAGAAGAAATTCATGGCTTCGTGTACCAGTATTGGATACAATGTTTCATTCATTTAACAATGTACTTGGGATATTTCAATTATAATCAGTATCTTAATGAGCCCATTTTCCTTCATACATGTATCATATATATAGTTGGACTATTCTGGTTGTGTTTATGGTATATGTTTCTCTATTTAAATACAAAGTTAATGAACTATTTTTTTTCTTAGCTATGGTTGTTATTGAATGGATTTCGTTATGTTTTAACGATTTTTGTCTATTATGCACACTAATCTCCAGGTACATGACAAGTCTTTCTATTTATCCTTGGGCCCCCCTTTAGGATAGTACTATTACTTTTCTAACCGTTGGATCATTTCTCTCACCATCTGTGTAGGTCTCCCTCGTAAAACTTACATTGGGTGTCTCACAAAGCTCACATTATTTCTAACTAGAGAACTTTTGAGGTCTAAAATGGGCCTCCTAAGAAAAATTTACAAGCAAAATAAAATTTATAAGAACCAATAGGATTCAATATGATGATGTCAACCATGAGGGATGCTTCACCATTTTTTGGGTAAAAACGCAAAAAGATCAAAAAATAGTAAAATAATAAAACTATTTTTTCAACTTGTATTTTCAACTCATATCCCTAAGGTTTTAATCAAATTTCAAGTGGGATTACTCTTTGGATGCAAAATTTAATTCCTCATCCAAGGAGTACTCATGTTGCATACTTTTGATTGACCCTGCTACACGAAAAATGAGAAATAAATGAAAAACGTGATTGTAGTCACGTTTTTTTCATGTATTTCTCATTTTTCTTGTAGAAATATCCATTGAAAGTATGAAACATGGGTACGCCTTGGATTAGGAATCAAATTATGCATCCAACGAGTGTTCCCGCTAGAAATTTGAGTAAACCCATATGGAGATAAGTTGAAAATACGAGTTTAAAAAGTAGTTTTTCTTTTTTCCCTCTAAAAATTGGTGATGTACTTTAATATTGTTTTATTATTTCCACTATTATTTTATAATTTAATTAGGAGGCACATTTTAGACCTCAAAATTCCCCTAATCCTTAAAGAGACACTGTGTTCTCTTATGTCCTACCGTAACCAAAATATATCCTAGAAAACAATTCCAATGGTGGACGATCTGTATGACCAGATGGGACTCATATACGAAGTATTTTGAGGTATAATTGGCACTTCACATATGGTATATCCCATTAAAAATTTTTCCAACACCTTCAACACATCCCTAGCGATCAAATCTATAAATGTGTAAAT
The DNA here is from genome assembly GCA_034641835.2 of Pinus albicaulis. NCBI lineage: Eukaryota > Viridiplantae > Streptophyta > Pinopsida > Pinales > Pinaceae > Pinus > Pinus albicaulis. The sequence goes on from JAXQQM020085078.1 coordinate 228,404, forward strand.
TTTAAATTTTAGAGTTTAAAAGATGCTAATACCACTAGGCTCTTTCTAGATCTATGGTTAAGATGGATCTATACTGGTATAAGTAGAAATTAAACTAGATTTATTAGAAAATATATTTTTTATTCATTATATTGTCTTAAATATGATTCACTAGGTGTGTATATTTTGGAATTGAAACAAGATGAGGTAGTCTAAAGAGGCTATCCTTCCTCTTGGAAAAGAATGGAACATACAATATAATTTTGATGAAATATGATGGAAATATTTATAAATTTGAGTTATAGTTGTGAAGCTTCAAAATTTTGGGTACCCTAAGGGTTTTTTATGGTTTGAAATCCATTTCAACCATCAAAAAAATATTCAAACACTCCCATCGTGGGATTTCTTCAAAAGAAAATGAGCAGATTCCAAAGAAAAATTCATTGTTAGAGAAAAATCACCTCATTAGAGAATGTCAAAGAAATTATTGGGAAAGGAAATTTCATATTAAAAAATGTAAATGTGCTATTATGGTCACCCTTCCTTTCCATCCCCACCTTTCATGAGTAAACTCGTAAGATCTAGGATTTTTTAGGGGAGGAGTGTTAGCGACCCAGAAGTGGGATGAAACCTTGTATGCTTCGTTGAGAACATATAGGTGTTTAAGGACACTAATGTTTTGAATGTTTTAAAGGGATATGTTTTCTCATCTGCCATTCTTGTTCTTAATTGAGATCATGTTTGCACCATTTCCCCTCGCTCCTTCTCTTTATATTTGATAGCCCACCTCACACTCTACTTTTCTGAAATGAAGAGGAATAGAGGGGGTGGCTAGATGAGGGAGAAAAAACTGGGTGGAAAATAAGAGGAGGGAAGTCATGATAATTTGAACCCTAGGGCCAAGATTCGACTCCTCTATGTTATTGGAGAAATTGATTCAAACCATCTTCTAGGTGTAAATACGAGTGTCATAATTAATTCTAGTTCAGTTTTTATTAGTTGAGTTTCAATTGAGTTTGAATTCAATAATTAAATATTTTTGTCTCCTATGTAATCTATTTAGTTATTAATAATATTCAGAAGATCACTTCCACTTCACATTTTCCAATCTTTAACATGGTATCAAAGCTCGGTCTACATAAGTCTCCTTGAGAGAGTAGTAGAGAATATGAGCGAACATGAGGCATTTTCTTGTTATGTCGTAGTGAGCTAGTTCTCAAAAAATGAGAAATACAAAGTGCTAAGAAGGTTAAAGCGAAAATATGAGATGTTTGACATTCATTTGAAAGATTTGGAACCTAAAGAGAAAAATAATTCCTTCTCATTGAAATGCATAAAGGATTGTGTAGATGATAGCATTATTTCGCTCGTTGCAGATTCAAAGACAAATAGTCAGGCTTGGGATACCATTGAGAGTATTTTTGTTGTAAGAGGGAGTAATCAAGTTGAAGATGAAGATTTTGGTGAATCCCACTATACTCAGCCACAAGTGGATGATGACTGTGAAGAATTTGTAGAAGAAGCAAAAAAAGAGCACACAAATGCTCCGATGTGCAAAGCCACAAATGGATGAAAATTTAATGAATCCTATAATTCACTTAGAAGGTTTTAGTCTGCATTTCTCCTTTCTTTGAGTGTTTATGTTAATTAAGTATAAAACAGTGAGCTTACTGGAGGAAATAGGGCGTTCCCTGAATCTTTTAATCCATTGTGAAAGGGTTTAGTTTTCTTTCACTCTTAGTCCTTAACATTCATCCCATTTCACCTACATTTTTCAACAGATCCTTGAACAAGTTAGATTTTCCCATTGGTTTCCCTTCCTTCTCAGTCAAAAATATTTGGAATTTCACATGAATCCATTACCCAATGGCTTGTAGATTCCCATGCTCTATCCATACTACATGAAACATATTTGTCCAACCAAAAACAACAAACAACCTTACACCTTATAACTAGCCTAAAATAAAATTCTAAACCTTTCAAGACATATCCTTATAAACATATTGAGAGATCCCTCTCTGAGACTAGGAGGGCTAGATCCTAGAGCTCTAAAGATTGGTTTTGATGTTTCCTTGCCTTTTGGTTAGCCAATCTATCAAAACACAAGACCCCAACACAACGACGATCATGGTGGCAATTACTGAGTATATGATAGTCTAACTAACTCTTGTGCACTCTTGAGTCCTACAAATCTCTAAGAAAATCAGTTAGTAAGCCATAAAGTAGACTCTATTTGTTTGAGCACCTTAGCTAAGTGTTAAGATCAGACATAGGACACTCTCATAACCATAAAAATGTACAAAACCCAAAAATATTTTAGATTGGCTTCATAATAAGCATGGTGGTGGAACCATAAAACATTTTACCTTCACAAAAAGCTAAAAAATTTCCACCTTGGCGACTCCATTAGCCTTAGTAGGCCTACTACCCATCTAGGTCTCCAAATATCTTTAGGACTCACATCATCACCATTTTTTTGGTCATCTAACTCTTCATCATTAGATGGACCCAGGGCACACTATGTAAGACCAGCTTTTACCCCAAGTAAAAGCTGCTTATCACTATGTTAATTAGGAAACCCCAAAAGGAATAATTAATTAAACCATAATTTAATTATTATTCTAGTCATGTTTAACCCAAAAAACAAAGAAATTAATGAGATAAACCCATAGTTATCTTATTATTTTCTAGGAATAATTATTTAAATAATATTCCTTGTTAAAGATGACCAAATCAACCACCATTAATCAAATAAATCATTATTTATTTGATTATATCCCAACCACTTCCTTAAAAAGATAAATAAATCATTTATTTATTTATTTTTCACTAATCAAGGGATTTGACCCAAGTCAAACACCCTTTCCCTCCAACAAATAATAATAAAATATTCCATAGAGGTGGATCTAGATGTGATTAACATTATTTTAATCATGCACCAAGATCTAGAAAGGACCCAATATTTTGTTATAAATAGGAGGGATTTCCCCATCATTCTTCACCTTTTGTTGCATACTAGATCACTCCGGGATCTATACACTTGGTCTCATTTTCTCGCCATTTTGCTCCCATTGAGCTCTACCTTCTACATTGGGTTTTCTACATCTACAAGAGAGAGAAAGCTTAGATCTCAAGGCCTGAGGACTACAAAGAACCCATCCCATTGAGGAGATCCGGATACACCTTCTTGTTTCCCTCCTGTGTGCCCCCGTAATATAAAAATTCATTCAAAAAAATCGTGTTCTTGTCTTGTCTGTTGGATGCATGGAGCAAATTCTTTACTTTTTCGCTTAATGTCTTTCCATTTATAGATCTGTTTGTTGCACCATTTTAACTACTAATTGCAGATACGAAGATGTTTTGCGACCATTATTGTTGTTAGGGCTATTAGTTATGCGTAGCTAAAGTGGTTCTTTTTTCGTTACACTTCGACGAAGAATTCATACTAACAAATGGCGACTCCACACGGGTTTTAAATTACGACCGTCGTTTCGTTTCATATTCCCGCATATCCAGCCTACTTCGAGCCCTAGGGCTTCTTTTTTAGCCGTGCTTAGTTTTTCTCTTTTTCATGTCATTTTTTCTCACATAAAACCCTAAAAACCTAAAATTTCTAACTTCCGTGTGTTTCTCGGCCCTATTGCGCGGTAGCGACACCGGCCGCACACGAGGCGGCGATTTCTCGAAAAATCTGCCACCGAAACGACCGGGAACGGGAGGGTCGCACCTTTTGGCCCAAAACCCGCGACCCGGACGCACCTTTTGGCCCGTTTCCCTACGACCTCAACTCGGATCGGTCGAACACTCGCGACCTCGCCCTTTTTTTCGAGCATTTTTTTCCCGTAATTTTTTCACGGGGTTCTGCTGCGCGGCCTCTCGCGAGGGTTTTTCCAGACCTCCTGTCTCGACCCCGCCCTTGACCAAGATCCGATCGTTTTTACTCATCTAAGTGGGAACCGACTCCCTTAGGGGCTTTTAGTACCCTCCACTCTTTTGTGGAAGAGTTTCTACGATTGTTTCCGGTCAGCTCGGTTTTCGAGCTTCAGCACCCCTCTTTTTCCAGGATCCGTGACCTCACTTCCGGATCCTTTGAAATCAGCCTCTTTTCCTTTCAAATCACCTCTTGTCGTTTTGTTTGGACCTCCCGTAAAGGCCTCTCGCCTTGCGGTTTTTTGCTGATTTCCTTTTTCCACCCACCCTTGCCTCTCGTCTTGGTCGTAATCTCGCACCCCTATCTCAGCCTTTATCCTCCGGGATCTCGTCCCCTTGACCCCTAGATCTGTTGAGCTTCTTTGTGTGTGTTTCCATAGTTTTTCCCTTTCCTTTCATTTGATAGTTTTGAGAGACCCACTTTCTTGGGTTTGATAGATGCATATGTAGTTTGTTATTTTTCCGTTATTTCAGCATTTTTATTCTCTGTTCTCTCGTAGGTTTATTTTCAGCTACGTTGCACACTTTTTTGCTCTCAACAACGCGAAAGGGTTTAAAAAATTAAAATTAACGCACACCACACACGACCCTAAGTGAAGAAGCGTTCGGTTTACATCGCCGCAAAGACCTCTAAAATCAATTGTCACCGCACCTTATCGCCCTTGACCTTCTTGATTCTGTCCCTTTATCGCCCTTATCGGTTTCCTTCTTCTCGTCATCATTGCGCCCCCAAAGGCGCCTTTCCCCGGAGACTTCTTGGCCTTCATCCTCGCTCGGTTGATCGACCTGCTCCGCACGCGCCGTCGTCGAGCCGGTCCACCTTTCGAGTCCGCACTCCGACTCCTCTCCCGATTCATCGGGTCCCCCCTTCTCCTTCCCAGGGTTCTCCCTCTTTTACCTTCACCATGTACGGACCAGGGGCCCTAATGCTAGCGGTTCTCCGGCCCCAATGCCGCCCTACTTCTAGCGAACCGTCACAACCACTACTCCCGCCACCCCCGTGCTTCGTCGTACAGTGCGTGCCCTCGACCTCCCCGATTTCCATCGCTGATTAATGACCCCATTCACCATAATACTACACAGCCCTGCTATGCCCACCAAGCTACCCTCTCGATATCCCTAAGTTTGAGGGCCTTAATGGCGAAAGACCCAACCAATCACGTCCGGTCTTTTCCACATGTGGTGTTCCTCCAACTCCATTACCGATGACTCCATCCGTCTTCGTTTGTTCCAACGCACACTTACCGGCGAAGCTTCTAAATGGTATGTCGATGCAGCCACTTCCCTCCCATACCACGTTCGAGACTCTTGCCCAAGCCTTCTTGTCGTACTCTCCGGCTCCTCTCTCCGATACGACACCGGTACGGAGCTCTTGACTTCATTTAAGCAATCCTCTTCCACACGCCTTTTACTCGCCCATGTTCGGGAATGGCGACGAAGACGGAGCTTATGTCGAGCCCCTCCTTTGAAGATCGGGTTTACATGGACTGGTTCCTTCGCACCCTCCCATCTCCCATCGGCAAAGATGTCGCCTCTCACTTTCCTCAATCCGAAGAAGCCGCCCTCCAAATAGCTTTAAAATATGACCCGATCTACGCTCCAATCTGCTATGTTTACTACCGTTCTCCCCGACATCCCCGGTGCCCGGTGGCGCTAACGCCCCGGGGGCATCTCATTCCGTAGACGGTATTGTTGCGATCTCTTTCCCACCCTCTCGCTCACCCTCCTATGAGCCATGGCCTCCCTAGGGAGGAGGCCAGCCACCTCTAGCACTCGCCCCCCTCCCGGGTTACATGTATCCGGGATACGGCATGCCTCCTCCTTTTGCCCAACCTCCTGCTACCTCAATGCTCGCCCAACCCAACCCTTACTTTTATCCGCGGCTCGGTGCGCCAACTCCTCCAGAGCATATGCGCTTTCCGCCTCCCTTGCCTCCTCACCACCCGCAGCTTAGCCCCAACCTCCAGGGCAAGTATTTGCACAAATAGGTGCGTTTATTCCCCCTTCTTCTCAAAGAAGGCGGAGAGGCAACCAGAACCCATCTCGCCCCCGTAACCGAGGACCCAGCTGCGGTATGGACCCTAACACTAGCAACCCGGCCTCGGGGCATCCCGCGCGCGGCCAGATGTGCCGCTCGCACAAACAAGCCTTGTTCGTGTTGCGTGTGATTACGGTCACTACACTCACGATTGTCCTCTCTTACCCCGGATGCGACGGATGTGGGAGTCTCAAGCCACATTGCGCGAGAAACACGCCTCCCCTCACGCTCCTCCTAATGTGGCCACTACCCACGCGACTGTGTTCACCGATCCTTTCCCTCAACGAGGATTCGTGGCTACCCAACCCCCCAGACAACTATGTAGCCACACCCATCGTCCATTTCTGGTTCCCTCCGACTACCGGATCCTTATGATGCGTCTCCCGATCCGTCCCCTCTGATCGACCTTCACCTTCAAACTCGGTCTCGCCTAGCACCCCAAGCCTCCTCGCTCGGTCTCGCTCCCGAGCCTCCATCTTCGGGTTCCTGCAGAGCCTCTTTCGACACCCGCGTGGCCCCTTACACATCCCTCAACCCAAAGTTGAGGTTCACCCAAAGATTCCAAAGGGTCCATTACGCCGAAATGTCTGCTTCCGGTCGAGCCGCCCAATCGTACTGAGATAGTAGATGATTTGGCACAATCCCCTCGTCGCCATTTCCACACCGGAACTCCTCGGTCGTGCCCTTCCCAACGGAAGGCTCTACTATCCGCCGTGGGCGTCGCTGATCCTCGTCGGTGACCAAATGATTGTTTTCGACGCCACTCAATCGGACCACCCTCCTCTTCCTCCTTCCGTTGCTTTCCAAATCCCGCCAAATCCGGAACGCCACCGTATCCCGGTGTATAATCGATGAGGGGGCATCCACCTGCGTGATGTCCGCTTCGGTTTGGAAGCAACTCGATCCCCCGAGCCGGCCCCTTCCACGATCACCCTTCGAGCGTGGGACGGGTCCTCCTCCACCCTATTGGCCTGTCGTAACTTGTCCCATCACCCTCGCCGGTAAGATCGTTTGCGTTGATGTCGAAAGTCATTGACGCCCCTCTAGACTACAACATTCTATCGGCGAAGCTACACCTATGCCATGTCTCGTCTGTCCCCTCCGCGGTCTTCCGCAAGATGTCTTTTCCACATAACTGAGAAGATAGTCACCCATTGACTCGCCCTATCGTATCATGAGCCATCGTCTCGCTCCTCCTCCGAGACGACCATCTCTTCTGTAGCCAACAAGCAAACCGTCGATTCCTCGACCAAAGGTCTCTCCCAGGGCGTTTATAAAGATTCCACCTCGCTTTCGGTACTTTTCCTCACCTTCCCCCCCTCCTATTACGGATCCCGGCTTGTCGAATATTTGCATGATGCAATCGTCTCGGCTGCCCGATCAAACGCCCGCCTCGGCTAGTCCGCACCCCTCCCCCCCGCCCTCCGCAACCCGCTCCCTAGCCATTCATCTCCGCCAGCAGGACTCTCCTCCTTCCGCCCTCCCCTACAGACCGGTATCCCCGAACCTCTTTATCCTCCAGGGCTCGGTCCCCCCGCGCCTTAACCATCTCGGAGCCGTACCTCACGGGTCACTACCCTCGCCGGGACGGATCCCCTTCTTGGCTCCCCCCTCCCAGGGAGTATATTCACCCCGTCCCCGTCATGGCCACCCTCTCTCTCCCCTAACTCGACACTCGGGGTATTCAGGGCTTTGGCTACCTCGACCCCCAGCCCGCCACCCCCCGGTCACCCCAAACCTTACATGGCTTTGACACCGGTTCAACGCGGTCCCCCTCGCTTCCTCCATAGCCACCGTGCCCCCGCACAGACTCTCCGCGGGACCCTTCTCCTCATTGTGACGCGCTCCCGGGAAGACATGCATAGCTCCGAAGGGGGGCAACTCATCACGATCCGGCCCCCCCAACATCCGTTACCCCCCCACGACCACCAAAGCCCGCCATTCGATGCGCTTTGTGTGATGTCGTCTCAGTCGTGCCACTCACATGTGTCCTCGAATTGCCCCCACCTCAAGCTTCTCGGTCAACGAGACATTCCCCCGACTCGATCTCCCGTAAGTACATGTCACTATCCCCACTCCCTCCCAAAACTCAAACACTTGCGCACAAACCACCCTCGTGCCTTGTGCGATTTTCACGCGCCATTACACCCACATCCGTCCCCGCCTTGACGAATCACCGTTCCTCCTTGGACTTGTACCGCAGCGTTCACGGCCGCTCGATCGGACTGCAGGACATTCACATTCCGCCTCCCGTGCGTAAGCCAACGGAGCCCCTCGGTCACCATTTTCGCTACTGTCATCATCCATGAGACCATTGGGGAACGTTCCATCCGAATCCTCCCCCGTTGTTTCGCTCGACCTTCCTTCGGCGGTCATCTTGGGCTCAACATCGGTAGATCCGTTATCTACTTACCTCTTCGGTCACCCATTGTGACGATCGCGCATGTGAACCTCTCTTCTCATGATGATGATTCGAGCCGCTTCACCACGTCGGGAGTAGTTCTTCTTCCACTAGTCACCCCATCTTCTATCACGATGACGACATTATGGAAGAAATTCCCACCCCCGACTTCATCTATTCTCCCTTACATCGAACCCATGCGTTCACACCACATCCACCTTGTGGTCATTACATCGAAACCCAATGTTTGGGTAAGGGGGCACCCACATTTGAGAGACCAAGAGAAGCCATTCTCTCACCACTCTCCTAGTGTATCTGGTCATGTTGACTCTAGACCCCGTATTCTTCCACATTTAGAAGAACCTCTAGAGTCCCATATCACTTCGGATCACTCTCGGGACGATACCCCCTTATCGTTCCCTCATCTTACATCAGCAACCCGATCTCTTAGACATTATTATTGACCAACCTATAGCTTTTCTACGAGAGCATCAGCTCATTATCTCCAAATCCTCCTTTTGGGATAGTGACACCGAGTATGCCAATTCGGAAACTTAAAGTCCATTTGATCCCTCTATGCGGTACCAAAAGAGATTGGTAACACTCCATTTCCTTTCTCAACCGCATATACCATAACCCAGAACAAATGGCACACCACATCATTAAAATGTGGATTTAGATTCCCCTTTTATAAATACATTTTGGCATGCCCACGACATGTCACACAAACTCAAACTCATTCTCGGGACCGGGTCTCACTTGTTGCCCTAATACCGCGTCTGGGTCGTAATTTTTGCCCCAAAAAAGTGCGACCCGGCCATAGAGATGAAGGAGGGGCTGTTTCGGGGGTTTTGGGCCCTCAATCGCAAATGTAATCCATCAAAATGCACGAGCAAGGTTAGGCCTCTCGCCTCCAGTCGACAGATCTCGAATCCAACGGTCGGTTTGTCCGCTACGTTCGCTGCAACATTTAGGGCCTTCTCTCCTCTCCACATTCACCACAAGAACACTAGCAAATGAATGATTTTGGAGGGAAAAGCGCCTCATTAAAAGAGAACCCTCGTTTCTTCTTTCGATCGTCGCGACCACACCGTAGCCCCGTTCGACGAACCGTTAGCACTCGCCGGATAGATCTCACCGAGCTCTCAAATGGGTTTTTACTTAGTTTTTCGTGATTTGATACTTCACCCGGACAATTCCCACGAAGGGTCACTTCACCGCTCCTTAAAATCGAATTTCCTCACTTACGCCACTTGTACTTGGGGCACCATATCGCCCCCTTTACTTGTCCATGTTACATGTTGATTTTCGTCATGAGTACCCACTTTGTACTCATGTTTCTATGACCCCCCATTGGGGCCTTTCATCATGTGGCAGCACTATACAGTCGCTCTTGTTTAGAGCATCCAAGTCAAGTCATCATTGCATTCATGGAGTCTACCCCCGCACCCCACTATAGCCCTCCATCCTTCTTTGCTTGGTTCCTCCCTTGTGTCGCATATCATGACCTTCAGCCCCACTCGTCCTCGTCCCTTTCGATATTGTGTCGGGCCGTTTGCCATGTCATTCATGCCATTTATGCTCTAACAAGGGAAGTCGTCAATTCGCCACTCCATCCTTCCCCTTTCCACTATCATCATTGGTGTCATCGCCGTCTCGCTCTATTGTTCTTCTCTCGTGCCTTAGTTGAGGATCTCTCATTGCCTCACCTACTGGCGGACCTCCTTCTCGACGACACAGCAGACATTTATTCCGAAGCAAGGTCTAGAGGGCGGTGTACCTTGGTTCCACTTCCACTTTTGTTCGCGTGCCCCTGATCGAGCAGGGGGATTTCTCACTTCCCCTTTTGACTTGGTTGCTTCTCCAGCTTCCTTTCGAAAGCATGATCGAGATTCGTATATCGGATGGCCCGGATGACCCGAAAGAAACGAGCTCTTGATGATTCCCGGCGTGTGTGAGATGTCTCCAGCCCCTCATGCAGGGGGTGGCCCTGCGGGTAGCCCCCCACATGCCCGGATGACCTCTTCATTAGTGACCTTTGATGCCGCTCCCATGCCATTTGCGATGTTGGCCTTAGCCACTTGCGGCACCTCTCATGATTTGCATGTATCAGTCAGATTTTTGTGAGCCCTTCCCCATTTACGAGGGGCATTTGGGTTGTATTTATCTCATGTACTCGATGATATTGTACTAGTCCTCGTCGTTATCCCGTGCACAGCATGTATGTGAGACTCTTCATTGTATTTTTATCTCGGCTCTTGATTATGCCAGCGTGCTCTATGGTTCGGTCCCTTGTTCATCGGACACACTATTCTTTTGTACTTTGTCACGGCGGGCATAGGTATGCCTCCCCCGCCGCCTTCAGCTGTGTACCTCTTATAACGAGACTATGCACCTGCGAGTCTCGTCTCCTCTAGGTCTAGTCCTTCGACGACACTATCTACCTCATATTTCTCTCTACGACATACCCTTTTGTTGTCTAGTGATTGTTTTCTTACAACGTACTTCGGTCATACGATTTGCTCCCCGACACTCGCACGCCGGGGGGAAATCATTACACCATTTTTTGGTCATCTAACTCTTCATCATTAGATGGACCCAAGTACACCATGTAAGACCAGCTTTTACCCCAAGTAAAATCGCTTTTCACTATGTTAATTAGGAAACCCCAAAAGGAATAATTAATTAAACCATAATTTAAATTATTATTCCTGATCATGTTTAACCCTAAAAACAAAGAAATTAATGAGATAAACCCATAGTTATCTTATTATTTTCTAGGAATAATTATTTAAATAATATTCCTTGTTAAAGATGACCAAATCAACCACCATTAATCAAATAAATCATTATTTATTTGATTATATCCCAACCACTTCATTAAAAAAGATAAATAAATCATTTATTTATTTATTTTTCACTAATCAAGGGATTTGACCCAAGTCAAACACCCTTTCCCTCCAACAAATAATAATAAAATATTCCATAGAGGTGGATCTAGATGTGATTAACATTATTTTAATCATGCACCAAGATCTAGAAGGGACCCAATATTTTGTTATAAATAGGAGGGTTTTTCCCCATCATTCTTCACCTTTTGTTGCATACTAGATCACTTTGGATCTATACACTTGGTCTCATTTTTCTCGCCATTTTGCTCCCATTGAGCTCTACCTTCTACATTGGGTTTTCACATCTACAAGAGAGAAAAAGCTTAGATCTGAAGTGCCTGAGGACTACAAAGAACCCATCCCATTGAGAGATCTGATACACCTTGTTTCCTCCCAGGTGCCCCGTAATATAAAAATTCATTCAAAAAAATCGTGTTCTTGTCTTGTCCGTTGGATGCATGGAGCAAATTCTTTACTTTACCGCTTAATGTCTTTCCATTTATAGATACATTTTGTTGCGGCATTTTAACTACTAATTGCAGATCTGAAGATGTTTTGCGACCCATTATTGTTGTTAGGGCTATTAGTTATGCGTAGCTAAAGTGGTTCTTTTTTCGTACACTTCGACGAAGAATTCATACTAACAATCGCTGCGTTAACTCAATCTCGAAGAATTGGAGAAACCTAGTCCCATATTAGATAAGACATTCCGAGAGGCAAAAATTTCAAAATAATCCCTACAAAAGTTCAGCCCTCTCCCAATTTTTGAAAAGCAAATATGGCTTCACATAGGATCGACACTAGATCCCATCCAAACCCCGATCCTCCTGCAATAGTTGACAATCCGAGAGAATTATCAGGACAAACTTCTAAAGCTAGAAATTAGTCGTGATAGGAACATCCCAAGAAAAAAAATCTCTCCTCGAAAACCTTACTGTCTTGGAGGATTTACACTTTGAATTACATCATACTAAGAATTTCTTTAGAACCAAATCTCAAAGTGATTTAAACCAAAAGCTCGATCTTGAAACCGCAGGGTTTGCAATAGAGGTTTAGTAGAGAAGGTTCACCTTCTACCCCTCCCCGATTCAAAGCTTTCTTCACCACTTTAGCCTCTTTCATAACAAATCCGCTCAAAACCAGTTTGGTGTCCCAAGTGTTTCTCCACTCCGATCCATACCACCACAGCCCAAAACTACTCCATTTCAGCTACGTTGGTCGGATAAATCGATCTTGAGGACAAGACCGATCTCCCTAGTATCGGGAAGATAATCTAGCAACAAACGGACAATTAAATTTATCTTTCTCTAGATATATAATTATTTATAAATAAACGCTACAAAGGTGTTACGATCCTACCTCGATCCAATGTTTTTTTTGTTGTAGTCTTCCTTCATTTGCCTTCGAAAGAGTTATCCTTGAAGACCCGCAATCACAAACAAGCAAACATTAATAACACTCGAATAGCATATATTTATCAATCATATCTATTATGGTGATCAAGGAATCCATAAAATAAACAATCAAATGACAATTTATTGAGAAAAAAAAACTTATTTGTATTAACTTTTGAAATAGTAGAAGAACCTTACAACCTTTTCAAATTTCGATGTTGAACCGAGTCCTCCGGTCGTCGAGGCAGAATTTCCTCTACTTTGACAAGTCTTGCACTCTTCTAGCGAGACATACACGGTATGTAATCTCTCCTCATAAAATCTCGGCTGAAAGGAGTCTAAATTCCAACAACACTTTACCTCAAACAACACTAAAGCTTGAACTCCCTTTGAGGCTTCCCAATGCCTCTTTTTATAGTGAAAATGAGGAGGTTATAGTTAATTATGAAGGATAGAGTTCTCCTTCAAAGGGATAAGCTCCTCACATCAAGGGGGTTAGCTCCTTAAGGCATGGGATACATGAAACTAAAAGGAACATATTTTCCACCACAAGATTCCTTCCGAGCTTCTAGAAATGATTGAAAGTGAGCTTTTGAGTTTACTTGCACCCTTTTAATCTTTTACGAGGGTTTGCACTCTTAACATAGAGAAAGTGCGGTCGGGTTCGTAGGAGACATGACGATTAGGTGCGGGACCGCGAGTTAAGACAAAGAGAAAGTGCGATATTAGAGTTTCGTAGAACTTTAAGAGCTTTTCTCTTATTTTTAAGGCTTGACATGAGGAACTAATGTTTTTAGAATTGCAAGGAGGATAGTATGAGTGATAATAAGCTCATACGAGATAGCGAAATGTCAAAGTGACAATATTCAGTGCAACAAGCACACTCTCCCTCTTGTCAATCCACCCCACCGTAAATCCACCTTTCTTTCCCGACCATGGCAGAGCATGGCATGCCCCATTAGTGTTACCACAACCTATGGTTTCCTTACCAAATTACTATCAGCCTAAAAATTCCCCATTTCACTAGAAAATAATCTACCACAAATCAAGAACATGTATATAGGATGGGAGATGCTTTTTGATTATATGGAAATAGAAGATGAGACCATCGAGATGAGAATATTTGCTCAAAGTTTAGGAGGAGAAGTAAAGAAGTGGTTTAAAGGCCTAACTCCTAATAGCATTAATGACCTTGCTCTTTGCATCAAACATTCATAAACAAATGGGAAATAAAAAGCAACCCTCTCCAAATATTAGAAGAGTATAATAGTCTTAAAAGGAATCGGGGAGAGAGTGTCCATGATTACTCCACCAGGTTTAACGAAAGTGTCTACAATGCTCTTCCACCTCACATGAAACCTCCCCAAGGCATGGCCTTAGTAAAATATCCCGAAGGATTCGATGCCGATATGGCCTATCAACTAAGGGAGAGAGATTATTTAACTCTAGAAGACATGCAAAAGGGAGCTATGAGTGTAGAAGAAAACTTAATTGAAAAAAAGAGATATACTAAGATCAGAGAAGAGGGTCACTTGTAAAGATGATTACGCACCCTCAACCTCCTCCTTTGATACCAAAAATTGACAACCTAGTGAAGGTAATGGAGAAGAATGCTTGAAAATATAAACTTGAATGATAGAGTACCACCAAGAGAAAACCAAAACAACCTCCAAAATAGAACAGAAACCAGAATTTTAGAATAGAAAACAATCAATACGAGCAAAGAGATAATGACCAACAAATTAGACCTCCCTTCTAGCAAAACTACGTAGATCAAGAGGAATAAATGGAGATTGAAAGTTTGGGGAGAAAACCATGTAAAATTGATTGGATCGGACAGTTAGGGGATGATGTTTTTCTCATTGAAGAAGAACAAGTTTTATTCTCCTCAAAACCAAAAGGAAGATGCATATGAGGAGTCTCGAAGACTATAGATTGGGGTTTGAGAACACAATCATGGAGGTACACAAACACTATGATCTAAGAAGAAAAGGGAACATAGATAGTCCAAATGACAAAAAACACTAGCTCTGCTGTTAGGAAAAATATATAAAATCAACCGAAGAAAACAACGAGAGAAAAACCTACATTTTGTCTAAGAAGACAAATTTAAACAAAGAGAAAATCGACTAACTAAATGTTGAACAAAGTTTCCCTAGTACCTTTGCTAGTGGCCCTATTAAAACAACTCGGATTGATAGTCCTAATAAAACTCAACGAAGTCAAAAATTTCTTAAAGAAACATAAGTGAGAAAACGAGATGTAAATACAAAAAAATAAATAGTTCCTTTCAACCTTGAAGGAGAGATTGCAAAGATTAAAATTAACACACCTCTCGGTTGAATTGGTGACCTAGGAAGTGTACAAAAACCGGTCCTAAAATCTCCGACCATACATGTTGATATCGATACTTTGAACTTGACAGATGACAAGATAGAGCTATTGTTTGGTCCTAAAATTGAAAAAAATACCGGGAAGGGGTTGTGCCTCTCTTCTATGTCAGTCTAAACATACATGACAAAATCCTACACAATGCCATGCTAGATTCAAGAGTATCACACAACCTTATGCCCAAGGTGGTAATGGAAAGCTTATGAATAGAGATTACTAGACCATATAAAGACTTATACTCCTTTGATTCCAAAAGGGTCAAATGCTTGGGGCTAATTAAATATTTGTGTGTTAACTTGTCTCAAATTCCTCGCCAAGAATCTTGTAATGGATATGGTAGTAGGCGACATTCCCCCAAAAATATGGCATGCTCTTGTCTATATCATGGGAGCTAATATTTAGGGCACCCGTCAAATGGATATGTCTTATGCCACCATACCAAATGATACCGGTCAAACCAAAAGATTCTATAGGGAAACCCTCATGAAATACATGGTGAGTAGTAAGGAAAAACCTCACAACACTCCGTTCATTCCACCCATTCGGATCTCAAATTCCTTTATTTTATACAATGAAGATGAAGTCACCCAAAAAAATAAGGAGAATGATCAAGACATTAGTGCACCGGAACATTCGTAATTGTCTTCCTCTCAACCTCTAGATATCCCAACTCCCATGCAGTCTTGAGCAACACAAAACAGATATGAGAATGAAACAGAAACCCTTTGGAGAATGATCTTTGATGGATCTTGCAGACATAAATAGTGTAGGGCTTGGTGTATGGATACACAAAAAAAACAAAGGACATGCCTCGCAGAAATTAGATTTTTTCATGCACTAACAACATTGCGAATATGAAGCCCTACTCTTGGCTCGCATCATACTTAAAGATTTAAAGGCCAAAAGGATATCATTCTCAGGGAGACTACGAGTTAATCATCAAACAAATCAAAGGGGAATATGCAACCAAAAAACCCTAGACTCAAAGAATATAGAAACACCGTTTTAGATCTCCTAAAGACCTTCGAAAAATATGAACTCATGTTCATACCAAGAGCCCAAAATAACTCTGTGCAACGAACTTTATTTTTGCTACTAGTAATTGCCGAGATACCACAAATTGATGAAAAATTCATTATAAAAGGTGAAAAAATAGATCAGACGAAGTGCTCGATAATGAGGATCATTAACAGGCTTTTTAACAATGATAAACATATAGATGATTTCTTGCAGTCAAAAAATTAGTTTTCCTTAGCATCACCAAGTTTCAACAATGAAAAAGAATGTTTAAATGGAGAAACTAATTCCCAAAAACAGAGTCCTCTTCACTTCCGATGTAAATCAGTTTGATCATCTTTTCAAAGAAAAATTATCCGATGATCCAGGACCAAAAGGACCTTGAAGTTCAGAGTGTAAAGGTGATACCATACCCAAAGGCCTAGCCCCATTATAACAACTTTTAGATTTAAACGATAGTGGCTAAGGAACCAAAAGCGTAACCTCGTTAGTCATCGGTATTTTTCACTTGTTAGTGATGACTAGATCCATAGGCGAGTTTTCTAGAAGCTGATCTCCATATGTTAATTTTTCATCTAGAAAACCCTCATAAAAACTTTTTTTCACCGTCCTACTTTTTCGTACTGCCCATGTCAAGGTTAAACCTCATTATCACTATCCTATCTAGCTTTAGCCCTACTTTGTTCTACCCATCGCTCTAAAAGGACAATCCAATTCTGTTTCAAAAGCCTCCCTTAAGTTAGAAGTGGCGCTTTAAGGCATTTTACTTGGCAACCATCGAAAAGGCCAAAAACTTCCATCTGCTACGAACAATGCATGACGGACCTCCCACTCGCAAATGAAATTGATAACGACCCTAAGTCACGCCACTTACACACCCCTAAGTCTCGTACATGCAGCACCACGGTCTCAAGCTGATTTTAGGTGTTTTACTGAAGTGTTTTATGGATTTTACAAAGATAGGAAACATGTCATCGTCTCGGGAGAAAATTCTTGAATCCACATTTAGAAGAACAAGCTGCTTCTCAATGTAAACATGAGCCCGAGATACATCTCATAGGTAAGGAGTTACTCATCGGGACCTTGCAGCCTTCCATTCAAGCATGAAATCACAGTAGAAAGAAAGACAGCACTGTCAAAATCGTGACTAGTAATTTGTCATGGCCAAGAACCTCCTTCATCTACAAGCAGAGGGCTAAGGCGCCTCCTTCATCTACAAGCGAGAGGGCAATGGCTAATATTTATTTGAAGAAATTACAAAAGCTGACTATAAGCACAGGTTTGTTTTTACTAGACAAGTGAAACAAGTAATTCAAGGTTTCACGAAGAAAAGTGATGATCAAAGCGGGTGGGCTAAGATCCGAAATGTGCAAGACAAAAAGAAAGCGGTGGTTTTTGGTCTTATTTCCTAAGAAAGAAGATAAATTGAAATTGCAAAGCATCATCATCATGGCGCATCAAAAAAAGAGACTCCATCGATCAAAGCTATTATAACAAAATATCTCTCAGTAGGGGTGTTAATATGAATGGTTCAAATCAGTCTTTCGAGCGAGAAGACACTTCAGTGAAAAGGGACCTCTGTGTGCTCTTATGTATTTCGTTGGCTGAGGGATAAAGTCTATGGTTTCCAGATAAACATAGAGAAAGGCAAGCAAGTAGTACACGATCCCAAACATGAGACATCTTGATATCATTCAAAGCGCCAGATGCAAAGTTCAAAGTGTTGCGATCTACACTCCACCACAAAGACAAATGTATCCTTCAGATGCGGTAGGGTTGGGATCATTTCAGACTCCATTGAAAATAAAAAATGACCGATAAAAAGCCTTGGTACCTATGAAATATTCCAAGCAATCATTCTACACCTCATATGTTTGTCTCCTCAAACACAAAGGTATAAAAAGGTTATGATCCGAGTTTTAAAACCCTTGGGAGGCATGTCATTAATGAAAGTAACTCCAATCATAGATGAGTGCTTTTTAAAAACTATTTAACACAAATAGCTAAAAGGCAATCTTGGTTTTTATTATCAAGAGACATCATCAACCGAAATGATTGCTCATAATATGCAAAAAGAGATCAGTAACATACTATTAGTTTTTTTGGAAAGCTTCGAAACAAACATAGGTTTTCATTATTCAAATGGACAGAATATCATAGTAATATGTTCTAAGCGTAGATAGTGTATTGGAAAAAGCACGTTTCTTAATCAATAGAAAGATTGGCATAAGTCTCGAATAAATGTAGAAATTTTTGGCACCTACGGTTAGGGAAAAAGAGTTGATGAAGCAATTGGAGACAGAAATTGTCAAGACAAGTTAAAGGATGGTCTACGATTATTAAGGTATGAATCCAAGTTTGAAATTATGTGCTAAGTAATCACCAAAGAAGACAGATATTAGCAAAGGTCACCTTTTCAGATCCGTGTGCATGAGTCAAAGCAAAGTTTAACATTTCCAAACAAAAGCTTGCCGAGTTATAAAAAGTTGTTCCATGTATAAAGCTGTTTAAAGGGTACAAAAAACGCCATGGCAAACATCATTTCGAAACCCAAGTTTCACGAGTGCACCTAAGGTATTATTAAAGAACGAAAATAAAACTTTGAAAGCATTTGCAAAGACCAACCAAAAAAGCCCGATTTGATTTCGATCAACAAAGTGATCGTTGGGGTTTTTTTTGTTGTTTCAAAAAGGGTAAATTGAATTGGCCAACTTCATTTTCGAAGTCTCCAAGCAAGAGTATCGAGCCTCCTTTACATTCTTTAAACATAGAAAGAAGTTGTCAACCGGTTTGCAAAGGTTTGAACAAAGCTTTTCGAGAAGTCGAATTTGTAGAGTTCCAAGCTTTTTCATCGCGCGGCACTCTCGTAGGAGTGCGCGGCGCTCTGGACAAAGTGAGCTCGTGCCAAAGGTCGCGCGACGCTCCCGTCAGCCGCGCGCGCGTGCGCCCGTGGCGGCGGGTCACGGTGCCCACAGTTGACCCGACAACCAAATCTGCGTGGCACTGCGAATGTCAAGCGCGTCGCACATATGTTTGACCCTCATACGTTATTCAAAGCGCCTCCGGAGCTGGCCCAAACTCATCAAGAAGATTTTTCATCATATTTTCAAGGTATTTCCATGTACCCTCTGCGCTTTTTGAAAAAAATGTTAAGTGATGTGAAGGGTTAGGAGGTCGTGTTTTCAAGTCGTGGTATGAGAACGAAATAGTGTTTTTCTGATTGATGATGAAATATCAAAAACCTGTGAGATTTATTTTTTATTAAAGGACCATCAAAAATACCCTCACTACCATGGTGAAGCAAGGTTGAAACTGTCAGCCATACGCATTGTTTGAAAATATAAAAAATCTGCCATGTACAGTTGGAGGGTGTTTAGATCGGATTAGTGCAAGGAGCAGTAGAATATAGAGAGGGCAGTTTGTGTGAAAGGAGTCTTTCACAGTTTGAGTAATAGAAGAGTGTTTGTGATATCATAAAAACATCTCAAAACTCTGTCACCATATCCATAAACAAGTGCCTTTTGCTGTGAGAATATCCAGGGTTTAAAGCTGTGGTGTAGAGCTGAATATACTGATGAAATGCCTACAGGGAAAGAGTTTTAAAACTGAAAACTGTGTTTTCACCTCCCAAATCAAAGGACAAAGGTGTCTTGTATCCTCAAAATGTCAAAGGGCAATGATAACCCTACCAACCACCGGAAAAGACAATTGTTCACTGTATACTTGCTAATTGCCCTTTTGTTTCCTGCAGCTCTCTGTCAAGTTGATTTTCCGAGGATATAAAAGCATTTTCTAAAGGGACAGGTTTTTCCATACTAAAGGAGAGCTTTGATTGTGTGAAAAGAATAAGCTCCTACAGCCTCTGTTGAAACTTTTGGATCATTTTTTTAACTCTGTCACCTTTGTTCCATAACTGTGAAATTGACTATATGACTACACTCAAGACTGACTGTATATGGTGTGAACTGTGTTGATTAATTAACATACCAGACAGGGACAGGATGGTGGAGTTAGGAAGTTTACTTTGGTCAAAGATAAAAATGGGTTGTTGACCTCCAAACTTCACAAGAGCAAGGCGATTTTGACACCTTACACAGCAATTTCACCTAACAGTCTATCTTCATTTCACTGTATTGTCTCTTGTTAAGGGATCTGCTGGCTGAGATACACATTAAAGGTGGGAAGGCCACTTTTTAAAGGAGCAAGGGTTTTGTATTATGAGGAAACATTCTGAAACCATTCAAAGACATTGTTTCTCTATCACACAGTGAATTGACAGGGTTTGGTTCAAAGAAGGCAGTTTAAAGACAGTGAGGCAGTTTGGTTATTCAATAGCATATTTAGTCCAAAATGCCGCCCAGGCAAGACAACAGAAGTGGTTTACATAAAAGATATGAGCCAATCTCTATAGAGGAGGTCAATGCACATCCATCCATCCTCTTCAACTTTCATGAGGTAGGTTGTTTAGATTTCTGCCAGAAAGTACAGGAGGTCAAAAGTTTCTCGCCCTTGACACACCTATGCGCCCTGAGGTTCCAAAGAAAGCATTTCCAGGTAGCCGACCTTCATTTCAAGTTTTCCTCGAGGTCAGTGTCTAAAGCCACAAAAATTCCATATCATGGCGAGAAATAGTTCAAACAGACCCATCTAGACTTGGATGACTACAAGCCTTTCATCAAGCCCGAGTATAGAGATACTTGCACTGCTATTTTTCCTTTCTCTTATCTTCTTGACAGCTATGCTCCTCTAATGAAGGTCATAATGAAGTATTTTACTTGTGAAGGGAGATTTACTCTAGTTTATGCCTACCATGTCTGACTATTGATGCATTTCACTAGAACTAGGCAGCTAAATCTCCCTTACTTTTTATACAAGAGCATCGAGAAGATGGCATCCACAGTCCAGAAGAAGACTCCATCTCTGCAAATAGATTCACTTTTCCATCATTCTCTGATCAAAATTATCATCCTACACCAGCTAGAGAAGAAAGACGTTCCATGGGATGTTTTCATTAGTCACCCAGACTTCTCCACTGTTCCTCTGGTCCATATATCTCCCACCCCACCTGTTCATCGCCCTGTACCTTTGTCCAGCAGGCCTACTTGTAGAAGGCTCAAGTTTCCTACAGAACAGTCAGGACAACATGAAGAATAAGGACATGAACCGGTAGAAAAAGAAGAGGACAAACATGAAGAAACTGATGAAGACCAGCAGCATGATTTTGATGGTCAGGGGCAGCAGCTTGAGCCACAAAGTGAACATGAAGTTGAAACACACCAGCAGCTTGATGTTGATGAACAGGGGCAGCAGTTTGAACAGCAAGAAGAAATAGGTGAAGAATATAAAATTGAAGATGCAGGGTAGCAACATGAGCAAGAGGAAAAGAGTGCTGAACAGCAGCATCTCAGTGAAAATGAACAGCAGGGAGAGCAGCAGCTTGATATTGAAGGTCATGAACAACAGTTTGGGCAGGAATTTGAGCAGCAGCTTGAGCCACAAAATGAACAAGAAATCCAAGCACAACAGCAGCATAATGTTGATGATCAAGGGCAACAAGGATTTGAGGCAGATCAGCATCATAACATTGAGGGGCAGAAGCAACTTAAAGAAGACACACAATAGCCTCAAGGAGAGTAGCAGTTTCAAGAAGATGACAAGGGCAAAGAAATTGTACCTCCTTCTCCTAAAAAGACAAAGCCCAGTACAGCAAGAAAGAAAGGGCCTAAGGCTGCCACTCCAAAAGTGATAAGAGTTGTCCCTAGCAAAAGAAAATCGCCCAAGAGACCTCTCACTAGTATGCCAAGAAGGAAGAGTGCAAGATTGGATTTCAAAGGGAAAGGCAAAATTGGAGAAAGTCAAGAACATGGAGGTGCATTGGCTATCATTCCAATCCAAAGTGATGACAGCGATAATGAAGCCCGCATTCTTGAAAACCTTCTAATCCATCAAGAGGGTCAAATTGAAGCATTAGAGAATGACCTTCATCGAGCAAAGACCTTAAATCATTTCTTGGAGATCAAAAATAAACAAATGAATGTCCATATGGCTGTTCATGAAGCACGGGCAATCAAATACAAGAATGAGGCTGCTAAAGCACAAGTAAGGATAGAGGAGCTCATCGGTGAGTTTGATGAAGATGAAGAAGAAGACTAGCCTAGGCGGAAGAAGCCTAGAACCATAGGGCTTAAAAGAGCCCTGGAAAATAAAAAGGAAGAAGAACAAGCCCAGCTTCAATATTTTCCCCTCACTGCACTACTTGAGCAAGAAATTGAAGAAAATAAGGAGGCATGGCTAGAAAGAGCCAATAAACACTTGGAGATGAAGCTTGAAAAGGCAAACAGAGACCTGGAGCTGCAAAGGAAGATGACACAACATTATCAAAAGTTGAATCAGTTTGCCCGGCGCAAGCTAAAGGCCACCCAAGAGAAACTGAAGGAAGAAAAGAGGAAGCGCCCGACATGGAAAGAGAAGAAAGGCATATCAGCACTTGACATTTTGGCTTCAACTTTGGAACATGTTGCCAAGGACCCTTGAGGGTCATGCACCCCAATTTTGAGC
Source organism: Pinus albicaulis (assembly GCA_034641835.2). NCBI lineage: Eukaryota > Viridiplantae > Streptophyta > Pinopsida > Pinales > Pinaceae > Pinus > Pinus albicaulis. Next base: position 251,003 of record JAXQQM020085078.1, read on the forward strand.
CCATTTTGACAACTTTTGGTTTTTTGGCATTTTTGGGTTTTTGGTAAAAAACTCATAAATTCGCCATTTCATTTTGAGGATTCGTCAAGGGAGGAGAGTCGTACCATCGGATGACATAATTTCATGAGAAGGTCCTCAGCGATTTTCAGAGCATTTGGAGATCATTTTCCCCTTCAAAACAGCGAAAAGGGCTCGCATTTTGCACACTCTGCCTGGTCTATCAGCAAACTGTCATTTTCTGGCTTTTTACACACAGGTGCAGATTTGGAGGACTTCTGGGCATCGGATTGGAGAAATTTTAGTTGCGCCGGAAAGTAGACACTCAGAGCTTTCCAACAAGCTATCATGAGCCTCGTTTCGACATCAGGAAGGCTGTCAAATGTTTCTGGCAAGTCAGGGAACCTTTTTCTGATATAAATTTGAAGTATTTTTGCAACTTTTGAACCTCAAAAATCTGCGTTTTTCCAAATGTGCGTTTAGCTATTTTTGCACTTGGAAAATGATGCAAAGTCAATTAAATTCCCCTTTTTAGCAATTTTTAGATATTTTATGAGATATTTTTGTGCCTTGGGCTTTGCAAAGCCTCAAGGACAAGTTTAGATATTTTGATTAGGCCAATAGGAGAGCAAGTTGAACCATGAGGTTTTCCTCACTTGAGCCTATTTATTCCACAAGCTCTCATTGTAAACAAGGCTGAATTTGAGAAGAGAAGCAATATATTGGTCATATGAGCTTTGGAGAAAATACTTGTGTTATGCTTTTGGATTGCCTCTTGAATGTTCTTGGATCGATGATGAAGGATTGTTGATGGATTCCATGACATGGTAGAATGGTATAGTGTTTCTTGCTTTGTTGTTGTCTTCTAGTTTTCATTGATGATACATGTTTCTTGCTTGCTATAGATCAGTAGAGAACAAATTTGAGATATGCCCATGGAGGCACCTCAAAATTCCTGAATCTTCATAGCTTTTATGTTTTATTCTTCCTTAGTTGCATTAAAGAATTCTTAACTGCTCTTTAAAAACTTGAGGATATTGTTGCTAGTTTCATTAATAGTTCTATGCATGTTGAGTAGGATGTATGGTGTGCCCTGCTTACCTATGATTGTCCATAGTTCCAGCCATGAAACTATCTCTTTGACTGATTAAGATTATCATTTTGTTTGAACCAAGGAGGCCTAGTCTCGATCTAGCCCTTTGCCTAAAACTATGCAAATCTTGTTGTTCAAAGTGCCCAATAACTTGAAGTACTATTTTTAGGCGTTCTGGCATAGTGTTTTGAGTTGTTAGTCCATCTTATGTGTTTTTCCCAAAGTCTAATAGCCATTTCCCAAAGTTAGAGGGTCTTATACTTCTATGCATGGCTTGAATGTTTGTTTCTATGTGTCGATTAGTTTATAGCTACATTTTGCATGATTAAGGGTTTTCTTTACCATGTTTATGTTATCTATTGAACCAGTGATGCTTGAAACTCCTTGTTGTTCACAAACTTGATGTCCATTTACTCCATTTTTCCCAAAGATCCTTTCTACCTTGAATCAAATCGGCCCTTCAACATCCTTGTATCGTCATCTAATAGCTTTCTTGAACTTTTGACCCCATAGCCCAGTTAATCTACATCTTGTTATCTATTTTATATCTTTGATCAGTTTCATCCCTCACAAATTAAAAAACCAAAAATCAAAAACTTACTTCATATCTAGCCTAAAATCAGAACACAAATAAGCAAACACACAGATATCCCTTACACATATAGAGAGAGCCCTCTCTGAGTCCAGGAAGGCTAGGTCCTTGGATTCCAAAGCTTGGTTTGATGTTACACTGTCATTTGGCTTGCCAATCAGCCAAATCATGGGAACCTAACATAATGGCGATCACGGTGGGACTTTGAGTTAGTGACAATCTAAGGACACCTTAGAACTCTAGAAGTCCCTTATTTTCAAGAAACCCTACCAGTGAGCCACCTCATTTCCACCTAACATAATGGCGATCACGGTGGGACTCTGAGTAATAAACAAACTTAGTTTCCCTAATCTTTAGAGGCTTTTGAGAATACTATCCGACTGACTTATCCCACCGCTCTCTAACATAATGGCGATCACGGTGGGACTCTTAGTCAAAACATCCTAGGTATCCCTTAGGAACTCTCAAAATCTCAGTCAAACTTAGAAGATTAGAATCTGGTTGTCTCACCATCCTAGCAAAATGATGAGTCAGTTATAGGAAACTCTTCCAAACCTCGTAGGCACATAAAACTCAAAAAACCCCAAAACATTCCCTTAGATTGGTTTTTGACAGTATTGGCGGTGGACCATACAAGTATACCTCAAAACAACTGACAATCCACCTGGCGACTCCACTAGCCTCCAGTAGGCCTTACTATTTTACCGAAATCTAGGTTACTATCCGATAGACCTATCCCATCGCTCACTAACATAGCGGGAGATGGTGGGACACTGAGTACATGACAGTCTAGCAAACTCTTATAGACTCTTTGGTCCTTTAGATACTTAAACAAGCAAGCAGCCCATAGACCCATTTAGAGTAAACTCTTTTTGTTCTCATCACCCTAGCAAAGTGTTGACACAAGTCTAGGATACTTCAACAAACCATAGGCTGCACATAAATTCAGAAAATCTAAAAAAATATTTCCAGATTAGCTACCGGTGGTGGACCATAGCTATCTCCACAAAACAACCAAGTTCCACCTGGCGACTCCACTAGTCCATCCCTTTTATTTTGACCATCCTTCACCTTAGTAGAACTTTAGAGAGACCATTCATCCAAAACATTCATCAATACCATCCTCTCTAAATTCTAAACCCGAAATCTGGCTTCACGAAGAATCAACACCAGATCCCATCCAGACCCAAATCCCCCTATCATAGTAGATGACCCAGAGAAGATTCTGTGGCAAGCTTCCGAAACTGACCATCTAGCTACTGGTAGATCCATCCGTAAAACAAGATCAGTACCTAAACATCTCACTGTCCTACCAGATTCACCTTTTGAATTAGAGTCATCAAAAAATATTTTCAGAAGCAGGTCTCATAGTAAGATAATCTTTGACAATCTTGAAACCCTAGACCAATCACATAGTCATAGTAGAGAAGCCTCACCTTACACCCCCCCGACTTTCAGCTTCTCTATCACTTTGGCTCCCACCATCCCAGATCTGCTCAAAACCAGATCACTAGTCCAAGTTCATCCGCCACACCTGTTCAAACCACCTCATCTCAGCCTACTATTCCTCATCTTGTACATCATCCATTAGCTCTCGTCATGGCAGCCTGGTACGCACCTTTGGTGTTGCCACCGCCTTTGGCTCCTCTCCCAAATAAATATCAAGACAAAATCCCACACTTTACCAGAGAAGACACCACCACACCTCAACAACATATAAGTAGGATGAGTGATGCTTATGAATACCTGGAGGTACAAGACGAGACCGTCAGAATGAGAATATTCGCCCAAAGCTTGGGTGGTGAACCCAAAACATGGTTCAAAAGCCTGACTCCAAACAGCATCCACAACATCCCAGAACTACATCAAATCTTTAGAAATAGGTGGGAAATCCAAAGGAACCCTATTCAAATCCTGTCAGAATATAACAACCTAAAACGGGAAAATGGGGAAAGTGTCCAGGCTTACTGCACTAGGTTCAATAGTGTGTATAACTCCCTCCCACCTCATTTCAAACCCCCACTTGGTTTAGCCTTAGCAAAATTCCCCGAAGGTTTCGATCCGGACATGACATATCATCTGAGAGACAAAGATCCCCCTACCTTAGAAGAAATGCAACAAATAGCCATAAAAGCAGCTGCCAACTTAGCAGAAAAAAGGGCTAGGACTAGATCAGAAAGAAAGGTCACATATAAAGACGAGATCTCCACTTCATCACCTTCCCTAGATCCTAGAATAGATGATTTAGTCAAAACCATGGCCAAAATGTGGGAAAGGATAAATGAAAAAGCTCCTGTTAGGGACAACCAACCAAACCCTCCAAACAGAAACCGGAACCAAAAATTTAGGAGGGAGCAGCCCCAAAACAGACCAAAGGAAAATGACCAACAAATTAGGCCACCTTTTAATGAAAATTATGTGGAAGAAGATGACAGGGATACAGAACCCCTTGATGAACATCATTTAAACCTTATAGGGTCTGATAATGAGAGTGAGGTTTACCTCACAGCAGAAGAGCAAGAGTTATGCTCTCTGGGTCCGGACGAAACCAACTATGAAGATCTCGGGGATCCTGCCATAGATTTTCAAAATGCCATAATAGAAGCTCACCGGCAGTATAACCTTAGAAGTAGAAAAAACCAAGACCGCTCCAAAAAGGGTAGTCCTGAAATTACTAAAACCTCTGACATCATCCCTAAAAAGGCTATGGATAGCAACACGATCATAACCAAGAAAATTGACCAAAACAAAGATAAAGCTATTCAAACAAGTCTTGGCTCAAATACTCCCAGTACCTCTACAAAAATCCCCGAGATGACTGTGTCAAACCAAATCCCGAACCAGAGTCAGCAAATTAAGAGCATAGAAAAAGTCATGTTCGAGAAAGCTGAAACAAATATGTCCAGACCACAATATCCTTTTAGTTTCGAAGGGGAAATTTCCAAAATAAAGATTACCATACCCCTTACTGAACTAATAACTATAGATAGGTATAGATCTCAAGTCTTCAAATTTTTTGACATAGGAAGCAAGGAAGATACTTTGAATCTAACTGATGACAAGCCTGAGCTCCTATTTGGCCCGAAGATAGAAGGTCAATACCAAGAGGGATCTGTCTCCCCTTTCTATGTAAGTCTGAACATACGGGACAAGATACTACATAATGCCATGTTAGATTCTGGTGCCTCCCATAACCTAATGCCTAGAGCGGTCATGGAAAACCTGGGACTAGAAGTAAGTCAACCTTACAAAAACCTGTATTCCTTTGACTCAAGTCAGGTCAAATGTTTAGGTCTAATAAAAAACCTAGATTTTGCTCTAACACAGTTACCAGCAAAAAACTTGGTCATGGACGTAGTAGTAGCCGATATCACTCCTAAGTATGGAATGCTACTATCAAAGGCATGGGCTGCCAAAATACAAGGTAGTCTCCAAATGGATATGTCATTCGCTACCATCTCAGTTTTCAACCAAACTAGGAGATTATACCGAGAAACTCACATGAAATACATGGTTAGCAACCGAGATAAGCCAAACAACACTCCTATTTATTCCATTCATTCTAATCTGGATTCTTTTATCTTATATAATGAAAGAAAAATAAACAAACAGATAAAAGAAAATGAAGAAGATCCCGAACCATTACTAAATGAAGAAATTAATGATTAGAGCCCCAAGAAACTTGAAAAACAGCTTAGTGTCACATATGAAAAAGAAGCTCTTTGGAGTATAAGTTTTGATGGTTCTTGTGGCAAAACTGGTTCAGGGGCCGGTATCTGGATACACAATACTAATAAAGGTCATTCTTTCAAATTAGAATTCCAGTGTACTAATAACATTGCGGAATATGAGGCCCTTCTCATTGGTCTGCACATACTTAAGGACTTAGGCGCCAAAAAAGTATCAGCCCAGGGAGATTCAGAACTTGTAATCAGGAAAATCAAAGGTGAATATTCAGAAAAAAAACCCCAGACTAAGGGAATACAGGAATGCAGCTTTAGATATCCTCAAAACCTTCGAGAAGTATGAACTCACCTTTATCCCTAGGATTCAAAATAGTCTGGCAAATGAGCTCGCCTTTGCTGCAAGCAATAGCCAAACACCATGTCTAAGTGAGCAATATGACATTCAAGTTAAATATTGCCCTACTGTACCAGATAATATTAATCATTGGCAAATATTCAAAGATGATGATCAAATTGATGATTTCTTAGAATCTAAGAATGAATTTGAAGAAACCAGAAAAAACTTAGGAAATGAAGAAAGGGAATATAGACACAATCAAGACCGAGAGCTAAATCTATCTTCTTTGACAGATCTAAATCTAATAAACCTTTCATCTGAAACTAAGATAGGAGAGGATGTTGACCCAAGAGAACTCGAAGTCTTACATTGTGAAAATGACACCATACCCAGAGGGCTTGCACCTCTAGAGGAATTGTTTGATTTTAACGATGTGGCCAAAAAGCCAAAAATGGAATCCACTGAAGTCGACATAGAAGAATATAACATAGGAAGCTCGGAGGAACCTAAAAAGGTCAAAATTTCCAAAACCCTCCCACCTCATATAAAACATAAATACATTGAGTTGTTTAAAGAATTTAAAGATGTGTTTGCATGGGGATACCAAGATTTGAAATCATATGACCCCAGCATCATCCAACATAAAATTCCCCTCAAAGAAAACCAAAATCCTTTTAAACAGAAGTTAAGAAGGATAAACCCAGTATTACTACCATTGGTTGAAAAGGAAATTAAAAAGATGTATGATGCCGGGATAATAGTGTCTCTCCGATACTCTGAGTGGGTCTCAAATCTAGTATCAGTTAGGAGAAAGACTGGTGAAATCAGACTCTGTATAGATTTCCGAAACCTAAATAGGGCATGTCTGAAAGATAACTATCCTCTGCCCAAAATGGACCACATACTTCGGAAGGTAGTAGGCGCTAAAAGAATCTCATTGCTTGATGGTTTTTCTGGTTATAACCAAGTGTTGGTTTACCCTACCGACCAACATAAGACAACTTTCACCACCCCTTGGGGCACTTTATGTACGTTAAAATGCCTTTTGGACTGATGAATGCTGGCGCCACATTTCAAAGAGCCATGGACATAGCCTTCTCAGAAGACATAGGTGTTTTCATAGTCATATATCTTGACGATATAACGGTATATTCTAAATCAGATGAAGAACACCTAGCACACTTAAGAAAAGTTTTCAACAAATGCAGAAAGTGTGGTCTATCCCTAAACCCAAAGAAAACATTTTTCGGTCTAGAAGAAGGAAAACTCCTAGGTCACATTATTTCGGAAGAAGGAATTAAAATAGACCCCCAGAGAATCGAAGGTATATTACAGATAAGTCACCCCAGAAACATAAAGGAGTTACAGTCCTTTATCGGAAAGATAAATTTCTTAAGAAGATTCATCCCAAACCTTGTTGAACTCCTGAAAGATATCACAAATATGTTAAGAAAGGAGGTCGGGGTTAAATGGACTATAGAAGCCAAAAAATCTTTTGAACTAATTAAAAGGGCCTTAACTGAAACACCAGTATTGATAAGCCCTGACTTCACCAAAGATTTTTACATTTTTTCATTTGCCTCAGAACACACAATAGCTGCGGTGTTGTTACAGAAAAATGCAGCTGGGCAAGAACAACCCATTGCCTTTTTTAGCAAATCCCTGAGAGATGCTCCCTTGAAATATAACATCATGGAAAAACAGGCATTCGCATTGGTAAAAGCACTGAAAGATTTCCGAGTTTACATCTTGCATTCTCATGTCATCACTTTTGTCCCTAATATTGTCGTCAAGGGCATTCTTAACCAAGATCCCGATGGTAAAAGGGGAAAATGGATCGCTATCATCCTAGAATATGACTTAGAAATCCGACCTACCAAACTAGTTAAAGGACAAGGACTTGCAAGGCTAATGGCTAAAACCAACCTCCAAGCTTTAGATATAAATTTTGTTGATGCCTTAGAAGAACAGGAAGAGTGCACACTCCCCCCTATTGATCAAATATTTCTAGATTCACCTTGGTATGCAGATATTCTTTATGTATTAACTTATCTGAATGCTCCTCCGACTTTATCAAAAACAAAAGCGAGATTTCTTAAACAAAAATCTTTAAAGTTTTGTATTATAGATGGTTTTCTGTATTGGAAAAATCCCACTGGTATGCTGCTTAAATGTTTGATTGAGTTTGATGCAGGGAAAATTATGCATGAAATGCATGAAGGGGAATGTGGGGGCCATCTCTACTGGAAAACCACAGCGAACAAAATCCTTAGAGCCGGTTATTATTGGCCTACCTTATTCCCTGACACTCACAAACTAGTTATGACATGCCATAAATGTCAATTTTTTTATGGCAAGAAAAAGCTTTTACCTTTGCCCTTACATCCCATTATAGTTGAAGGACCCTTCCAGCAATGGGGTCTAGATTTTATCGGGGAAATTCACCCTTCCTCATCCGCTCAACATAAATGGATTCTCACAGCCACTGATTACTTTACCAAATGGATAGAAGCCATACCTTCGCGGAATGCCATCGATTCAGTCATCATCAAGTTCCTAGAAACCAATATCCTATCTAGATTTGGCTGTCCCAGAAAGATCATTACAGATAACGCCACTGCCTTCTCCTCCAAAAGAATGGTTGACTTCTGTCACAAGTATCATATTTCATTAGGACATTCCACAGCCTATTACCCTCAAGGTAATGTTTTAGCCGAGTCCTCGAACAAAAGCCTAGTCAACATTATCAAAAAACTTCTTGAACAAAATAAAAAAGCATGGCATGGGAAACTAGTACACCCCTTATGGGCTGATAGATTAACCACCAAGAAATTCATAGGTATGTCTCCTTACCAACTAGTTTATGGCATAGATGTCATTTTCCCAACATCTTTAGGGGTCTCGGTAATGAAGCTGTTACAAGAAGTCCAAATAGAAGAAAATGACATGCAAAGGAGGGTAAATCAGACTATCCATTTACAATAAACCAGAGAAGAATTTTATCAAAGGGCTCAGTTAGCACAAGACAAAATAAAACAGATTTTTGACAGAAGAACTAAGGAAAATTATTTTCAGATTGGAGATAAAGTTTTAAAATGGGATTCTAGAAGGGAAGATAAAGGTAAACATGGCAAGTTTGAAAATTTATGGAAAGGGCCTTACATCATCAGCTCAGTCAATGGAAACAATGCTTTCTTCTTGCAAGAACTTGATGGGACTGAAATTTTTGGGGGTCCTGTGAATGGCAGGACATTAAAGCATTATTTTTGTCAGGAGCTCCATTTCTGAGTTTGCAACACTTTCATTCATTGTATATACCACTGTTTGAAACATAGAAAAATAGAAAATTCAAAAACAGTAAAAGATAGAAAAGAGGGCGAGTGAAGATAGAACAAAGCCCCATGTTCCAAAAAATAGTCTTTCGGAAAGCGAGCAAATCTAAATGTCGCTACTAGTACTTCAATGTCTTGCTCAGCTATCTAGCCTAATCATAGTTGAGCATGTTTAAATTTATTTGTTGATAAGTTAGTGAGTGCAAAAGATAGTCAACATTGTGTAAGATTGACTTATCACAGAGTTTAGATTAGGGAGAGATTCTAGTTCCACATGCCTAAAACAGAACCAAAGAGAGAAGCAAGGGATGAAAAATACATTGTACATCTTAGCCCCGCTTGTCTAGTTTTCCTTTTGTTGCAAAATAAAATTTGTGTGCAGCTTTTCTTTTATGCCGCAAATACATGACAAATCAGATTGTCTAATCCTGATTTGATCATCTTTTAAAATTTCGTGTTTTAGATTAGAGAACAAAATCATGTCAAACTGCTTAATCTTGACAGTTGATCTAGCATAGGTAGAGTAATGAAGGAGTTCATCAGTTTAATCTGAACTCCCGGCAGATATAAGAGTAGAAATAGATAGGTTCATTTTGCAAAAAGAAAAGTATACATTGTCAAAAGGCTGCTAGTTCAAATGCGCCAAAGAGAAGAAAAAATGTTAGGAAAGATAGTGGGGTAGGTAGAAATATCATTGATGTTAACCATGCTGTCACTTTTTAGAAATAGCATCAAAGAAGGGTGAAATTTTGCGCCAATGGGTAAGGCACTGGTCTTCATAAGCCAAAGATCTGAATTCTGGACACCTCCTGACGAGGAGCTGCCCTCCCCAAATGGAGCCACTATTAGTCATCAGTATTTTTCACTTGTTAGTGATGACTAGATCCATAGCTGAGTTTTCTAGAAGCTGATCTCCATATGTCAATTTGTCATCTAGAAAACCCTCATAAAACTTTTTTCGCCCTCCTACTTTTTCAGTCCGCCCATGTCAAAGTCAAAACTCATTATCACTATCCTGTCTAGCTTTAGCCCTACTAGTCTGCCCATCAGCTCTAAAAAGCAAATCCAAGTCTGTTTCAAAAGCCTCCCCTAAGTTAGGAAGTGGCGCTTTAAGGCATTTTACCCTTGGCAACCATCAAAAGGCCAAAAACCTCCATCTGATACAGACCAATCATGACAGACCTCCCACTCTACAAATGAAATTGATAACAGCCCTAAGTCGCGCCACTTACACACCCCTAAGTCTCAGCACTGCATAGACCACAGTCTCAAGCTGATTATTAGGTGTTTTACAGTGTTTTATGGATTTTACAAAGACAGGAAGTATATCTTCATCTCAGGAGAAAATTCTTGAATACACATTTAGAAGAACAGCTGCTTCTCAATGTCAACATGAGCCTGAGATACATATGCAGGGTAAGGAGTTACTCATCAAGACCTTGCAGCTTCCATTCAGCATGAAAACATAGTAGAAGAAAGACACCACTGTCAAACAGACCAGTAATTTGTCATGGCCAAGAACCTCCTTCATCTACAAGCAGAGGGTTAAGGCGCCTCCTTCATCTACAAGCAGAGGGCGATGGTCAATATTGACTTCAAGGATTGCAAAACTTACTATAAGCACATGTTTGTTTTTTACTAGACAGTAAAACAGTGACTCTAGGTTTCTGAGTGAAAGTGATGATCAAAACAGGGCTAAGATCTCAAATGTGCAAGACAAAAGAAAGCAGAATTTCTGGTCTTGTGTCCTAAAAAAGAGGATGATTTGAAGTTTCAGTCATCATCATGGCGCATCAAAAAGGACTCCTTTAATCAAAGCTATCATAACAAATATCTCTGTAGGGGTGTTAATATGAATAGCTCAAATCAATCTCGAGCAGGAAAATACTTCAATAAAAAGACCCCTGTGTGTTCTTTTGTTTCTATTGAAATGAGAAATATAGTTCATGGTTTCTGGATGAACATAAAAAAAAGGCAGGCAAGTAGTACACAGTCCCAGACATGTGACATCTTGCTATCATTCAAAGCGCCAGTGCAAGTTCATGGTGTTGCGATCTACACTCCACCACAAAGACAAATGTATCCTTCAGATGCAGTAGAGTTGGTGTTTTCAAAGCTCCATTGAAAAGAGAATGACTGACAAAAGCCTTGGTACATATGAAATATTCTAGCATTCATGCCACACATCATATGTTTGTCTCCTCAGCACAAAGGTATAAAAATCTTATGAATCTGAGTTTTAGACCATTGGGAGGCATGACATTAATGAAAGTAACTCCAATCATAGACATGTGTCTTTTTGAAACTGTTTATCACAGCTGGCAAAGACAATCTGGCCTTTTATTACCAAGAGACATCACCACTGAAATAATTGTTCATAATAGGCAAAAGAGATGTTTTGACATACTGTCAGTGTGTTGGAAAGTTTGAAACAAAAGCAGGTCTTCATTATTCAAGGGACAGAGATATCATAAGTAATATGTTCTAAGCAGAGAAGTGTATTGGGAGGCAGCGCCCTTCTAAATCAATAGACCATGACAAAATCTGAATAAATGCAGCAATTTTGGACACCTACAGTTGGAAAGGGTTGATGAAGCGCTTGGAGACAGAAGTTGTCAAAACAAGTTAAAGGATAAGCCTCATCATTTCAAAAGACAAAGCAGTGTCAAGTACTTTTCCGCATACCTTAAATGAATTTTCTGTGTTAAAAATTGTTAGCCATCAGTATTTTTTACATATTAGTGATGACTATATCTACAGCTGAGTTTTCTAGAAACTGATTTCCTTATGTCAATATGTCATCCAGAAAACCCTCCTAAAACTTTTTCACCTTTCTACCTTTTCAGTTCGCCCATGTCGAATATCAAAACCTCATATCACAATCCTATCTAGCTTCAGCCTTATTGGTCTGCCCATCAGCTTTAAAAGGCAAATCCACATCTGTTTCAAAAGTCTCCCCTATGTTAGGAAGTGGCGTTTTAGGACATTTCACCTTTGGCAATCATCAAAAAGCCAAAAAGCCTCCATCTGCAGCAGACCTACCATGACTGATCCCTTACTTTGCAAATGAAATTGAAAAACAGCCCTAAGTCGCGCCACTCACAACCCCTAGATCTCAGCACTGCATAAAGCCCAATCTCAAGCTGACTAGTAGGTTTTTCGCAGTGTTCTATGGTTTCTACAAAGGCAGGAAATATAACTTCATCTCAGGAGGAAATGCTTGATCCACAGTTAGAGGAACAGCTGCTTCTAAATGTATTGTGAGCCTGAGATGAAGCTGCAAAACAAAAGTCACTCATCAGGACCTTACAGCTCTTTCCAGCATGAAAATCACAGTAAGAGAGGGTCGCCACTATCTCAGCAAAATGGTAAATTGTCAAGGCCCAGAACCTCCTTCATTTACAAGCAGAAGGTTAGGGCGCCTCCTTCATACATAAGCAGAGGGCGCAGGCCAGTGTTGACTCAGAAGGTTGCAAAAGTCCAGGTTTTCCTTTACTGAAACAATGAAACAATATCTTCAGGTTTCATGAATGTAATTGATGACCATAACAGGAATATAGTGGGAATATGATAAGCTCAAAGGAAAGGGGAGTTTGGCCTGATAAAGGAGCTCATTTCAAACTTGCAAACCATATGGATTGTTGAACTTTAGAAGGACCTGTCATCAGTAAACATCCAAATCATAAGAAGCCTGTTTTGTTCAAGATCAAATGGAATAGAGGCTGTTAACCAATGCCATTACACAGGCAGAAAGAAAGCCCTTAGCTTTTTCAAATACACTGACCTTCATAGTCACAAAAAGTTTTTGTCAAGTAACAGGTCATGAGATAAACAATCCAAATGATTTCTCAGTCACCCTTAGAACAGTGTCACTGTGGCTAGGGTTTTTCTTCTAAAAACACAGTGATGCTTGCAAGTAAAGATGCTAAGATTGGTGTTTTTCAAGAGGTTTTCTTACCACCACATTCAGAGAAAGGCTGTGTCGAACATAGTGGTCAAAAAGTCTCTGGACACCTTATCTGATGAAGAGCCTCCTCCATGCATGAGTAGAGGGCCAAAGCCATTGCAAGTTGCTAAAACTAATTGATACAAGAAAGCAGTGGAAGGATACCAAAAACTGAATAAAGGTCATTGCACAGGTGAATGATAGTGCTGATGATGCAAAGGTATTGGTGCTCCTATTCAAAAGAGCTGCCTGTCAGACTGTACCTGAAATGGAAGGGAGACAATAATGAACATAGGCATGCATTGATACTACAAGGAGTAGTTGCTTTAAAAAAAAGGGGTTAAAGGTACCCCATTGTCACCTGCCATTAAGTTTAAAGGATCTCTTTTTGAGTAAAGCAGAGGAGTATAGTGTGAAAGCATGCAACTACAAGAAGGTGCTTACAGTCCAAGGAGAAAAGCTTATAAGTCACCTAATAGCAGAAATTATTAACAAGTTGGAGTGACACAGGAAATCCCCTGTTGAGTGATAAAACAGCTTCAAATGCCTTTTGCCAGTTTTTGGATGACTTTTCTTCCTTAACATTTCGCCTAACTTATCAAAACAGGGGACAAAGTTGAGTTTTTGCAATGTCTCTTTTGTAAAAAGACCAATGCACCAGTCAAGATACGTTAACAAAGCAAGCCCTGTCTTTTAGAAGCATAACAGTTGTTTTTTAGCATTATCTTCACATCGGTAAGGTGGGTTTCCTTACGTCAGAAATAGCACCAATGTTGTTAAAAAACAATAGCAGAGATAATATAGATATGCTTGGATTATTGGTCGAAGTTCAGAGCTCGGGGTCAGAATCAAAGGGCGGGTATATATATGCAAATAACAAACCCACTGTTTGAAAAAACAAACAGAGTTAAAAATCAATGTTAATTCTGAAAGGGTAAGTGACCGTTGGAGAGTTATGGTGATATAGTATCAAAGGGTAATTATGGTGTAAATTTTTCATTTTCAAAAATCTGAAGAAGAGCCCACGCCTCCCTAGCATCGAGACAAAGAGAATCTGGTCGAAAATTCACAGGTTTGCCCTAGAAAAAGCAGCGCGACGTGCCTGGGATTTGGCGCGACGTGCCTGGGCAGCAAAATACACGGGGCCCCTTCGTCGGCGTGACGTGCCTGTAGGTTGGCGCGACGTGCCTGTACAAGGCCGCCCGACCACACGACAGGCCGACCCGACAAGCTTTTCCTGCGCGACGGGTTTTCTCCAAAGGTTGCCGCGCAGCTATCCAGAGTGTCCAGTGCTTCTTTCATCCTTTCAAGCGGGCATCCATCAAAATTTGAGGTATTTTTATGAACTCCCCATCGATTGCAAGGTGTTGATAAATGACAAGAATGTTTGAAAACCCCGGACCTTGCCATTATTGTTAAAAACAAAAGCAGTTTTTCCTACACAGTGAGATGAGCTAATTGCATTGTGAATATACGGGGTTTTACGGTTAGGAACCAGTTTGTGTAGTTTTCAAATCATGTATTGATTGACATCAGAGATTTCAAGGACAGAGTGACTGTTGCCATTATCTCACAAGCACACCTTTGTAGCAAACTGCCCCCCTGTTTCACGGTATTTTGTCACTACTGTAAAAAGTCATTGACAGAGAGATTCTAAGGGTGAATAGGGCCATTTTTCTAAGAGCAGAGGTTTTTGATGGTTGAACTCTAACATCAGAGACAGGAGCATAGATGTATTGATAGACCTTTTGAACCACAAGCAAAGGTGTGTTTCCTAAAAAGCATAGTGCACTAATATGTCACCTAGCATAGTTCTGCTTTTCTTTCACTGAATGGTGTCATTTTGAAGAGCTGTTGTTGTGATATATTTCGAGGGGAAGGTCATTTCTGAAGAACAGGGTTACCAAAACAATTATCACCTTGACGCTTTCTAAGAGATGCGCACTGTTGCTTATGTTTCCTTTACGTAGGATTTTGTTATGCTTCCAAAGATGACAGCACATTAAAAAGGCAGAGGTTGTTGATGAGAAGTTAAAACTTGGAGGCTGGGGTATAGAGTGTGTTGGTGTATCTCTCAAAACTCACAAGAAAAGAGTGTATTGTCTAAACTACTGTGTGCACTGATTTTACACCCAACCTAGGTCTACTTTTTCTTTTACACTACCTTGTATCATATTGAAGATTTGTTGACAGAGGGATTCTGAGGGTGAAACAGGTCCATTTTCTAGAAGACAGGGTTGTTAGTGATTGGGCATTTGTTGATGATCAAAGTTTACATTGAAGCCAGAAGGACCAAAGTGGTGTTGGATTTCTCAAAACTTCACAAGTGAAAGGGGCCTTTTTCTGAAGAACAGAGTTGTTAGTATTTGAAGTTAAGATTAAGACAGAGGTACGGGTATTATGTTGATCTCATAAAGCTCACAAGCCAGAGAGTATGTTTCCTGAAACCACTTAACCCACTGTGCATTGATTTATACATCTAAAACGCGATGCACACCTTTCTTGAAACCATATTGTATCGGAGTTGAAGATTTGTTAACAGGGTTTTTCTGAAGGTAAACAGAGCCACTTTCTAAAGGGTAGAGTTGTAGATGGTTGAAACTTTAAAACATTAGAGGCAGAGGTATAGAAGTGTTGGTTGATCTTTTAACTTCACAAGAAAAGGTGCCCTTCACAAAGCACTGTGCACTGATTTTAAAATCTAACTTGAGTCTGCCTTTCCTAGAAACCATATTGTATCATGTTGAAGACTTGTTGACAGAGATTTTCAAAGGTAAACAGCATAGTGAAAGACAGAGGTTGTTGATGTTGGATTTTGACATCAAGCGGAGAAATTATAAAGTTGGTGATTGACTTCTCAAAATTCATCAGTGAAAGGTGTTTTCCTAAACACAGAGGTCTAATTTTTCACCTAACCAAAAGGTCTCCTTTCTTTCCACTGTATGGTCTCTACAGAAATCTGTTGACAGAGGTATTTTTCAAGGTGAATGACCTAAAGAGCAGGGTTTTTATATTCAAGTTTTGTTTTGAAAACACAAATAACAGTGTAGGTTGGCCTCTAACAAAGTCACAAGAGGGGTGATTGTTCAAAACTGCGCACAGGGAATCTACAAAGCAGTTACCCCATCTTTTACACATGGTACCATTGTTAAAAAGGTTACATAGGCAAGAGGTATCGAGTTGAAAGAACATTTTAAGAAGGGCTTATTCGAAGCATTGTTACATTTCATTCAAAACCTCATTGTCAGCCTATCCAAAAACGATTATATTAAACTGAGTTTCAATTCAGCGAGCATTTTTCATATAAGCGAAAGTAATTTGCCTTTTCCAAAGTTTGGTCAAAGTCAAAATGCCTCCAAAACGAGATCACAAGAGCGGTCCACATAAGAGATATGAGCCTATCTCCATAGAAGAAATCAATGCTCACCCATCGGTGCTTTTCAATTTCCATGAAGTAGGCTGTCTTGATTTCTGTCAGAGGATAGAAGAAGTCAAGAGTTTCTCGCCACTTACACATTTGTGCGCTTTGAGATTCAAGGACAAACACTTCCAGTTAGCAGGTCTTGACTTCATAATCTCCCCAAGGTATGTATCCAAGGCTACCAAGATCCCGTATCATGGTGAAAAGTGGTTTAAACAAGCGCATCTTGATCTGGAGGATTATAAACCT